>CM053763.1:124847580-124894503 GCA_028658305.1 Pachyuromys duprasi
GTGTGGAAAGGCAACCTCCCTCCTGGTTCAGTGCTCCTACACATACATGTTTGTGTATGTTTGTATGCACTAAGTGGATGCGGGACTGCTAGGGCCTGCCGGGGTGTGACATTCTTGTCATATTCAGGCTTGCTCAAGTATTAGGCAACCTTTGACTTAAAAAATATGTTTTTTTTTTTCATTTAATGTGTATGGGTGTTTTGCCCGTTTGTGTATTATATAAACTACGTGCTTGCAGTGCCTACAGAGATCTGAAGAGAGAGCATCAGATCTCCTGGGATTCTGTTATGAACCACCCTGTGGATGCTGGGAATTGGATCCTGGACCTCTGGAAGAGCGGCTAGCGTTCTTAAGCCCAAGCCATCTCTATCCAGCCCCTGGTCAGTCAGTCAGTCAGTCTGTCTGGCTGTCTGCCTGCCTGCCTACCTATGTATCTTGTTTTTCAAGACAAGAGTCTCTCTGTGTAGCCCTGGCTGTCCTGGAACTCGACCTGTAGACTGGCCTCAAACTCAAGCGATTCTCCTTCCTCTGCCTCCCGAGTGCTGGGATTAAAGGCCAGCTCTAGTTTATTTTTATTTTTTTTCTGGTCCGGATTTGCAGCCTTGTGTTTCTCGGGTAGGAACCGTTACTGCATTTTATAGAGGGTGTTGAGCTGTGAGAGCCGATCGGCCTGCACTGGTTAATAAGTGCAGAGGTCGCTGTTTAGCGCACCTGCTGCGCCAATGGGGCAAAGGCACCCTCCCGCCTTGGGACTGCCAGAATTGCAGCATGAGAACCCTAAAGCTACCAACACGGTAGGACGGGCGGGGCTTGAGAGAGGAAGTCTGGCGGCGCATAGCATTCTGGGCCCGGAAATGGGGCGTATACCACTTTAAGCAGCATGGCTGTGTCTGGCTCTCCCAGGAGGTGAGTTGAGCTAGTGGGTGGCCGGGTCCCTGACCACGCTCACTCCATGGTTCTCTACATTTCTAAGAGTGGCTGGCGGGCTGGCAGAGGTCTTGACCTGATGTAACCCGCAGGCGACTGGCAGAGTTGACAGTAGACGAGTTCTTGGCCTCGGGCTTTGAGTCGGAGTCGGAGCTGGAGGACATTAAGGAAGCTGCACCCCAGGAGAAAAAAGGACGGAGAATCTTCTCTAGGGAGCAGCGGAGCACCCGCACCTCATCCAGGTCAGGCCCCGCCCCTCCCCCCCAGCCTCCGTCCCACGCCACACTGCGATCTACTTTGGTCCGGCGATGCTGCCCAGAACATGGGTTAGCGGTCTTTACGCCGATATGCGTTGGAAGCTTGTGTAGAAGGCTTTTATTCCCCTTTGGTTTTTGGAGACAGGATTTCTCTGTGTAGCCTTGGCTATCCTGGACTCGCTTTGTAGACCAGGCTGCCTCTGCCTCCCTGAGTGCTGGGATTACAGGAGTGTGCCACCGCGCCGGGCTAGGCTCCTCCCCATCCCGCCCTGTCTCCCCTCCCCCAAGATAGGTTGTCTCTGTGTAGCCTTGGCCATCCTAGAATTCACGCTGTAGACCAGGCTGGCCTTGAACTTAGTGATATGCCTGCCTCTGCATCCCAAGTAGAGGCAAACAAAACAAAAATAAGAAAAGCTTTTGGTCCTGGATAAACCAGTTATCCATGTTGGAGGAAAATTAACTATGGGTGCTAGGGACAGACGGAGGCTGGAGGGCATGTTTGCCAGAGCAGATAAAGTCTCTGGGCGCTATGCAGAGATGGGATCAGGACTTGATATTAAATGTTGACGACCTGAGTGGGAACTGCGAAAAAGCAGCCAGCCAGCCTGGTGCAGTGGCACACGCCTGTAATCCCAGCACTCAGGGATGGGGGATGGGAGGGGGGAGGGAGTGGACAACAGTCTTTGAGGAATTAAAGTAGAGGGTGGCTGTGGTGGAACAGACCCAGGAAAGTAGTAAGCAGTGAGGCCAGAGTGATAATGAGGGACGTGATTCTGTAAGATATTTTGCTAAAATGAGAAGCTGTCTCAGGGTTGAGTAATGAAATGACACTAGGTAACATACAAAAGGGGCCCTCTAGGGCTGTTGTGATTGAAAGAGTTGTGGGTTGTAAGGTTGGAAACAGAGTTTTGAGGGTAAGCACACACATAGTTTGGAGGTATTACTTTGCAGTAGAGCTAATGACAGTTTGTAACAATGGTGTGAGCATGGTGGGTGCACAGGTGGTCTGGGAGTGCCCTCATCATATGCTGGATTTGAAATGATTGTGTTGAAACAGTGTCAGAGGTACTGTGAGTATGAAAGCACAATGAGCCTGATGACTGATCCCCAGAAGATCCTCCTGCTTTGTCATTGGTACTTACTGTGAAGGGAATATACTGATATCATGGCCTCATTGCGGCAACAAGCAAATTGGCTTTGTGGAAGGACAAAAAAACTCCTTCCCCTGTTGGTTTTTCACTGGCTTTACTGACATCTGTTTTATCAGCCCGCATAAGGGATGTGCATCTGAGCACAAAAACCAGCTCTCTCGGCTGAAGGACAGAGACCCTGAGTTCTACAAGTTCCTGCAGGAGAATGACCAGAGCCTACTGGACTTCAGTGACTCAGACAGCTCTGAGGAGGAAGAAGAGCAATACCACTCCCTGCCAGACACTCTGGAGGTAAAACCTGGCAGATCTGGGCAGTGGGGCACCTATGACTTCTATACCCTGCCCCAGCTTCATCCTTTTGTATCTGATACAGGAAGCAAGTGAGACTGAGGAGGATGGAGGAGAGGACAGTGACACATTCTCCAGAGGATTGCAGAGGAAGAAGAATGAGCCTGTACCTGTGACCCTGGCCATGATGGAGAGATGGAAGCAGGGGGCCATGGTGAGAGGCAGTATAAACTGGGTGGCTGGATCTCCATAGGCAGGAATCGCTGACCTTGCCACATTTGAGGTATCTGAGACTGTGTAGGTAAAAAGAACATGTTTCTGAGAGGTACACAATGGGGGTCTTTCTGAGTGCCAGAGTCCTCCAGCTGTATTTCCTTAGTTATTGTATATAGTTCTGCCTACTTTATTCTCAATCTCAGGATCCTGGCCATTGTGGGGTGGGTGTAGAGTTTGTTTCATTTCATTTTCTGTTGCTGTAACAGTATATGCTGTTTTTATTTATGTGTATGTTTATTTTGCTTGCATATATGATGGTGTACCACATTCATAGATAACAGGTGGTTGTGAGCCACCATGTGGGTGCTGGGAATTTAACTTGGGTCATCTGAAAGACCAGTCAATACTGCCAAGCCATCTCTCCAGCCCCAGACTGGGTAATTTGTAAAGAAGCTTAATTGCCTCACATTGCTGAAGGCTGGCAGGTCTAAGAGTATGGTGATGGTCTTTGGTAAATGCTTTGTGTTGTGACATTTATTCAGCTCTCTTTCTTTTGGGTTGTTAGATACCAAGCCCAGGAATTTATACATTCTAGGCAACTGTGCTGTCCTGAGCCCTATATCTGTCTTTTGTTGTTGTTTTGTTTTTTTGAGACAAGATCTTGTCACATAGTTCTGGCTGTTCTAGGGCTTGCTATGTAGAACTGTTTTTTCTTTTGAGTGCTGGGATTAAAATTGTGCATCACCACACTTGTTCCCTTAGAAGTCTTAGAAGACTTGTCTTAGAAGTCTGCTAATGCCATCATGGGGTTCTGAACCTCATCATCTCATGTAATCTTGGTTACTTTCCAAACACCCTACTTCCAAATACCACCATATAAATTTGGATATTAAATTTCTACTACATAAGTTTTGGGGGACATAATCAGACTTTTAGTATTATTTTTTCACTGGGAAGTAGGAAATGAAGTCAGTGTCCTTTCAGTAAGTTTACATTTAATTTAGAGCTTTTGCGATTTTTTTTTTTACAACAGGAAATCAGTATGTAAATCACCCTAGTGGTTGACCTTGAACTCTATTTTGAGCAGTTTGTCCTCAAAACTTTCTGCAGTTTTGCCTTGACCTTCCTAGTGCTGGCGTTATAGACATCAGTAACCATGTGTAGATGTCACATTGGTTTCTCTAGGGAGGGGAGTGAAAAGGGAGAATTCCAGCTGGGTGCAGTGGCACACTGTAATCCCAGCACTGGGAAGGTAGAGGTGTATCTCTGAGTTCAAGACCAGCCTGGTCCACAAAATGAGTCCAGGACAGCCAAGGCTACAGAGAAACTCTGTCTTGAAAAAAAAAAAAAAGAAAGGAAGGAAAGGGTGCTATATACTTTTTTGAACAGGTTTGTAATATAGGTTGCTCACCCCTTCCTCCTGGGAATCCTGAGACAGGCTCTGCCTATCCAAGTGGGTTTATAGGCTCAATACCTTTTTGTTGTTGGCTCATGGTTCAGTGATCTTAGCCCCACTATTGCTCTGGGCCTGAGATTATGGGTTAGGAACACCTTTTCAATTTGGAGCAGGTTTCTGGAACAGTACTGTGTACTGCTCTCCTAGTGATCTTGATCTCTTGTCCCTTCAGCACCACCTTACTCCCAAGCTGTTCCATGAAGTTGTGCAGGCATTCCGAGCAGCTGTAGCCACCACGCAAGGAGACCAGGAAGCTGCTGAGACTTGCAGGTTCCAGGTCACAGATAGTGCTGGTGAGCTGGGGCCAGGAGACCTGGGCCAGGCTCCATTGTGACACCTGTGTTCCCTATATAGCTGAATGACACTTTTGTCCCTTACAGTGTTCAATGCTCTGGTTACTTTCTGCATTAGAGACCTCTTTGGTTGCCTTCAGAAGCTACTGTTTGGAAAGACACTAAAGGATAGCAGCAGGTGAGGGGATGGGCAGGGGTTTTGCCACTGATGGGGTAGAGGAGGTCGCAGAAGGTCTTAAGGAAGCACAGAGAACAGCTAATAAATAGAGAGGGGTCATGGTGGGGCTGAGAGTGGATATACCCATGAGTCTTAAGGTAGAAAGTATAGAAGTGCAAAACCTTGTAGAGATGGTGCCACTTGGTTAGTGCATTGACAGGATGTGTCTATGTGGAAGCAGCACAGAAAGAAGCTTCAGGGAGACCAACAGGTGGAAAGAGTAGAGAATAAGCCAGATGATTGGACAGAAGCCCAATCATTGGCTAATGCAGCCAGACTTTGGGGAGCTGTTATCGTGAGTGGACAAGTGACATTTTGGAAACAGGGTTGCCTCCTAAATTAGATAAGATGCTTGGGGTGGCCCATAGGTGGGATGGTGTTGGTTTAGATACCGGAAAGGTTAGACAGTGGGGTGTCTTCAGTGGGCCCTGTTTTTTTGTCCTTGGTACAGTTCAGTAGATTTTAGTAAACATCTACTGTGTGCTAAATACTCGGACACTAAGGAATAAGGTGTAAAACTCACAAGGAATTAGTTGTTGTGCCAGCTCTTCAGCTAAGGTTCTGGAATTTTAGGTGAAATTAAGTATATAAGCATATTCTTTTTAAAATTTTACTCATATATATATATATATATTTTTTTTTTTTTTTTCCCCCTGAGACAGGGTTTCTCTGTGTAGCACTGCTGTCTTGGACTCTATTTGTAGACCAGGCTGGCCTCGAACTCACAGAGATCTGTGTGCCTCTGCTTCCCAAGTGCTGCGATTAAAGTTGTGTGCCCCCTGTCCCCCCCACCCCCGCCCCGCCCCAGCCATTCTTTATGGTGTGTGTCATGTGTAGGCCTAAGACTTAGAGTCTGCAGCAGCAAAGTGTAGCTGATTAGATCTTGAATGCTGACCATGAGTTTGGATGCTTGTGGTGGGGCTACAGGGACTCAGAAGAGGAATATATCTGAGAGGGTCCTGGGGAAGATAGTTTAGGATTTTAGAGGGCAGTCATTCTGAGTTCTGGCCAAGTTAGTGAGTTGGTGGCCTATGCAAGGTTTGGGTGTTGCTTTCTTGTGGCTGTCAGTCTGGCCATGCTCAAGAAAGTCCTGGTAAGCCTCTCCATCTACCAGCTATAAGGAGCCCCTCAGCTTTTATATATGGGATACAAGCCTGGGAAGACTTGTGTCTCGACTGCAGGAATGGGATGGGTATATTCCCTACAGGATGCTGCTGCCATCCAGTAGCCCACTGTGGGGGAAGCTCCGTGTGGATGTCAAGACATACCTAAGTGCAGTTGTTCAGGTACTGTTCTGGTGGGTAAAGAATCCCAAGAGACCGGTTACGTGTGGTGTCTAGTACTCTCTTATGCCAGAATGAGTTTAGGCCTCATTGTTCTCTTCTGCTTCTTCAGCTGGTCGCCTCTCTGGCTGAAGCCACAGTGTCTGCAGCTGTCCTGCAGCATGTCAGCAGCTTGGTTCCTTACTACCTGACTTTCCCTAAGCAGTGCCGAATGTTGCTCAAGGTATGTTAGCTCATCCTGCTGTGTTTGTGTAGCTAGGGATGCATATGGCTATCTTTCTTGTCCTACTAGTTAGGGCAGAGGTAGCATTTGTGCCTGTAGTTGCTTCTCTCCTGCAGTGTCCCCACCAAGCATCCTAGTCTCAGGTAGCCCCCAGTCCTTTCTGGGCAACATAGCTTAGTAATGTGAGTATAGGCTCCACTGAGGTATGCCAGCTAGCCATGGAGGGTCCTATGCCAGGAAAGGCAGTAATGTATCTCTTTTTAGAGGATGGTGGTTCTGTGGAGTACAGGTGAAGAATCTCTGCGGGTCCTGGCTTTCCTGGTACTCAATAGAGTCTGCCGTCACAAGAAGGAATCTTTCCTAGGTCCCATTCTAAAGGTATTATGGGTCTTCTGTCTTGCTTCTTTTTTTTTTTTTTTTCATAATTATACATCAATGGTTTATTCAGATTAAAGAAAACCAATAGTACAATTAAAAAGTACTACAATACAAATGAAAAAGAATAACCAATACCAAAGGAGAAAAACCACAGGAGAAATTCAGATTATATTTGACTATAGAATATAAACATTCAGCATTCTCAGGCAGAACCAATAAGATAATGGATATTAACATATATGACTAGGAACCTGTCTTGCTTCTTAAGGTCTGTGCTGGGAATCATCCTGAGCACCTGGCAGATTTTGTGGCTGATGGTCCTTACTGGGACCAGACACCAAACTCTGGTCACAGTTTTCTTACCAAGAAAATAGGGTGGTGATGAGAACACAAATCTGTAGTCTTCTGGGTATAGGAGAGGGGACCCTCTTCTCCTAAGGATCAGAACCTGTTGTCCAGCTTCAAGCCTGTGGTGGTTCTCCTGCACATGAGCATCCCCTGGAGTCCCATTGTACAGACTTAGCATGAAGCAGAGCATCTCTACTTCCTTTCTAGGACTGTAGTCCTGTTCTTGCCTTTTCTTCAGCTTACCCTCTCTTATCATACATTTTCCTCTGTTCTAAATGTCTTATATGCCTGAGTCTGGTGGGTGCAAGTGTGTAGGCTGGGAAGCATCAGAGTCTTGGAGTGCTGGCAACCATACAGGAAATGAGTCTACAGCTGAGTTTGGGACAGCAATTCTGGTGGAAGGTCCTAAGTGTTGGCAAGTGGCTTGGAACTGAGCAATGGTTGCTCAAATGGCTCTTAACTTTTGTTTGTCTCTCAGCAAATGTACATCATGTATGTGAGAAACTGCAAGTTCACCTCTCCTAGTACCCTCCCCCTCATAAGCTTCATGCAACGGACACTGACGGAACTGCTTGCCTTGGACCCCAGTGTCTCCTATCAACATGCTTTCCTCTATATCCGCCAGCTTGCAGTCCACCTACGTAATGCCATGACCACAGGCAAGAAGGTACATGGTCTGACCCTTCCAAGGCAGTAGCCCCACCAGGGTCTTAGGGCATGCTGGAAGCCACTTTCTATGGGGGAGAGTGCTTAGCACACTGAGGAGAGGTTTTGGGTGATTCTGGCTGAGAAGAATTGACCCTTAGAAGTGGACTCCACTCTCACCAGGAGACATACCAGTCTGTGTACAACTGGCAGTATGTGCACTGCCTCTACTTATGGTGCCGAGTCCTGAGTACCCTTGGTTCCAGCGATGTCCTACAGCCCCTACTCTACCCTCTTTCACAGATCATCATTGGCTGCATCAAGTAAGTTCAAGGATATGGCTATGTTAGATTATCCTGTGGGTTGGGGCCAGCAAGTTCCTCAAGATAGGGCAGAAGTTTCTAATTTGTTAGCTTCTGTGAGCTATATTGTACAAAGAACTTTCTTAGTGCCAGGCGCTGTGGTGCACACCTGTAATCCCAGCACTCAGGGAGGCAGAGGCAGTCAGATTTCTGTGAGTTCGAGGACAGCCTGGTCTATAAGCAAGTCCAGGACAGCCCCCTAACCCTATCCCTGAGAATTTTCTTGTGTGGCCATACCTTAAATATAAGAGCTTGTGTTAATGGTTTCTGAGGAAGGGCCTGAGAAGAAGAACTGGTTGTAGATTTTAGGTAGCTGGGCTTTGGAGTCAGCCGTTACTGAGGTAAGTAGGTTAGCAGCCCATGATTTAACACCCATTTGTTATAAGGCCTGCTTGGGTCCTTACATAGGTGAAGGGCATTCAGACCTAGTTCTTAGTGCTTTGGGTATGCTGTGAATGTGCTGTATGCTTCTTTGCCCAGGAGGGGGCCTCTGTTTCTTCTTGAGTTTTCTTAAACTAAAGACTAGGCTAGGAAGGGAAAGGGGCAGGTGGTACCAGAAAAGAAAGCAGAGAGTGAAGAAGAAAGGAGGCAGGAGTAAATGAAACTAAGTTAGCCAGATGAGTGTCTTTCAGTCCCTCAGCTGAGCAGCAGGGCAGTACCCAAGTCCATGCATTTTGTTGTGCCCTGTTGAGTTTGATGACTATTAAATTACTATTCCCCATGGTTGCTATGAGTATTCACCCTGTAGGACCCTCCTGTAGTTAGAGCATGTGAATGGGGAGGAGTCAGAGGCAATGGATAGCTGATGCTTATGTTTGGGGATGCTAACTAGGTTCTGCTCCTTCCTTATCCAGGTTGTTGCCCACTGCCCGATTTTATCCATTGCGCATGCATTGTGTGCGTGCCCTGACACTGCTGTCCCAGACCGTCGGCACCTTCATCCCTGTTCTTCCCTTCATTCTTGAGGTGACTGTGCTAAGCACAACTTGGGGTGGATTTACAAATGTCTTTTGGAAACCACATCTCCTTCTTTGTGTCTGCCAGTGGTGACTTCTGACTGTAACATTGTGGTCTTTGCAGTCATTGCAGATTTCCTACATGTAGTCTCTCCATGTCTTTCACTTATTATGACACATTGCTTGTTTTCCAGGGTAACCCTCATTCTTTTTGTTTTGTTTTTCAAGACAGGGTTTCTCTGTATAACCTGGGCTGTCCTGAACTCACCTTGTAGACCAGGCTGGCCTCAAACTCAACAGAGATCTGCCTGCCTCTCTCTCCCTGAGTGCTGGGATTATAGGTCTGCGCCACCGCTCCCAACATAGCCCTCATTCTGACCTCCATTTTGGTTCACTGTACCTGACCTTAGGCTCTTCACATCAGGTGCAGGTTTCCTGAGAAAGTGAACCACAGTGTTGAAACCAAGCTCTGCTGACAGGGTGTCAGTGCCCTTTTTAAATTTATGGGGAGTAAATTAAGAGTAAATTATTGAGATCAGCTCTGTATACTAGTTAGTATCCTTTGCTCAGATAGAGAAAGAACATTCCCCACCCCCAATTTTTCATTAGTTGTTATAGCTGCTTCAGCTGCCAGCAACATGCTACTACATGAGCTCTCTTGTCAGGGCTTTCCCATAGACCCCTCATCTCTATACTGCTACCTTGTGTCTCCTTCATTTACCTGCTTTCTTGGGGGGAGAGGGGGTGTCTCCTAGTAGTTGGGGAGGCATCCTTGTATCAAGAGGCTCGGTTAGGCTCATACTACCTTCATTTCTTGGGAAGGCCAAAGTGCATAGCCTGCAAAGACTACTTGAGTTTTGGGGAACAGAGTACCTCCCCTGAGACCTGTCTCTTTTCTATATTTCTTTGTTGCTGGTTATACCCACAGTGCCTGGGATGCAGTTGTTTGAGGCCCAGGCCCATATAACCGTTATCTCCAAAGGTGGTTAAGTGTACACAGGAGGCCTCATGGTTGCCTGTCTAGGCTCTGGAAGGTGAACAGGGTCTGGAGACATCTGTGGGCTTTGTACAGCCTGGTCTTGAGGGGTCTCATTGAGTTGGGCTGACACTCTTGTGTGTAGATTTTCCAGCAGGTGGACTTTAATAGGCGGCCAGGCCGCATGAGCTCCAGGCCTATCAACTTCTCTGTCATCTTGAAACTGTCCAGCACCAACCTGCAGGAGAAGGCCTATCGGGTGAGGCTGGCTTCAAGGCTTGGGCCTATGTTTTAGTTGGCTTACAAGGACTTCAGAGACTGTTGAGGTACAAGGGAAGGATTGCCATTGCACAATATTTGTGGTTTCTTTTGTGATAGGATCTCTACATTATGTAGCCCTGGCTATCCTAGAACTTGCTATGTAGTTCAGGCTAGCCTTGAACTCACAGAGATCCACCTCTCAAGTACTGAGATTGAGGTTTCTATAGTCATAGACCAATGGCTCCTTAATCTCAGGCCCTGTGAAGTTGGGTGTGACTTGGGGGAGGCTGTGGATACTGTTTTATAGCCTGGGTCATGGAGTTTGAGCAGAGTCAGGGTGAAATATAAGATCATGGGCTCCTGGGCTTCATCATCTAATAAAGTTGGGCCTGCCCCCTCAGGATGGTCTGCTGGAGCAGCTGTATGACCTTATCCTGGAATACCTGCACAGCCAGGCCCATAGCATTGCTTTTCCAGAGTTGGTGCTGCCCACTGTCCTACAGGTATGTGTGCTCAACAATTGATTCTCCTTCCATGGCCAGACCTTCGCATCCTCCTTGTGGCTAACTTGGACAATATTTCAGTAGGTTTGTCTTTCTCTTGTGTAGAGGGGCCTATTGCTGTCCCTGTCTGGTACTGGTAGGGGATTAGCTTCATTACTCACAGGCTTGTGGGGTGGGGGGTGCTGCTCATATCTGAGCTATACCTAGATCAGGCTCATATAGAGACAGGTATATGTGTGAAAGCAGAAGTTGCATGCACAGCTGTGCACATATGCTCCATCACTATTTGTTGTATAACATGGCATTGTCTTCCCCCAACGTCTTTTTGGCTGATGTTTTCAAGTAGTTAGGACACATTTAGTTTTGGGCTCAAGGTCCTAGGTATATGGATGTGTGAATAGAGTAGGAGTTAGCAGGTGTGTTTCAGTTAAGATTAAAAAGCAAAAAAGTTTAGTGTTTTGTGGCTTCTCACAACTTTCATCTGCTTACCTCTCAGGCAGTTACAATAGCACTCAGAGAGGCACATGAGTAAAGGAGCAAGACCTTATGCCTGTGAGACCAAATTAAGAAGTTGATAGCAGGCCCTTGTGTCTCCTGTGTTTGCCACGTGCCTGGATCCCCTGTGGAATGGGGAATAGTCCTGTCGCTGGGCTGAACTGAGTTTTCCTTTCTGCAGCTGAAATCTTTTCTCCGGGAATGCAAAGTGGCTAACTACTGCCGGCAAATGCGCCAGCTGCTAGAGAAGGTGCAAGAGAACGCAGAATATATTCGAAACCTTCGACAGAAAGTGACCTTCAGTGTGTCTGACCAGCTGGCAGTGGTGGGTTGGGATTTGGCATCTGGGCTGGACTGATGCTGCTTGACGTCACCAGTTAGGGTGTGGTAGTTATTTAAGAGTTTTCCAGGGTGAGCCTGGTCCTGAATTTACCCAATCCTTAGGATGCTTGGGAGAAGCAGGCCCGTGAAGAGGGGACACCTCTTACCAGGTACTACAGCCACTGGAAGAAGCTAAGGGACCGTGAGATCCAGTTGGAGATCAGTGGCAAAGAGCGGGTAAGGCTGGAGTCTGGGAAGGTAGCCTAGTAAAAATGGACAAGCAGGTTACTTGTGAAAGGGGCTGGGCTGTGGGAGTGAAATTGGAAAAGGAAACAAAAACAGGAGGGAAAAAGACTGGGACAGTGATTTGAGTGAAGCCTGTAAATTGCTGTTTGGCTGCAGGGCACCTGGTCCCATGTGTGGCTATAGGTAGTACCTAAGGTGAGGCTGGGCTAAGCTCTGCTCGGTTCTCTTGGCCTCTCCCTCTATCTGTTCTGTTTCTGGTCTTTGAAGCTAGAAGACCTGAACTTCCCAGAGATCAAAAGGAGGAAAGTGGAAGACAGGAAGGATGAAGACAGGAAGGAATTAAAAGACCTGTTTGAACTGGACAGTTCTGAGGGAGAGGACAACATAGACTTCTTTGAGAAAGGTGAGGCCTGAGGTGGGAATGGTTATGAGCTTTGTGTCTCATGTCTGTGGGCAGACCTGTTAGTTGTTGTTTTTAAATTTTATGTGTGTTTTGCTTACACGTATGTTTATACCACATGTGTGCATGATGCCCACAGAGGTCGGAAGAGAGTGTTGGATCCCTTGAGACCTGTGGGTGCTGGAAGTCAAACCCAGGCCCTTAAACCACTGAGCTGTTTCTCTAGCCTCTAGCCCTATTTCTTTTACCACTCATTGGCTTGCTCCTTCAGTTTGAGCTGGGGACTCACTATTAGTAATTGTCACAATGCTGAGGACTCCATATACATGGCAGAAAGGGCTACCCTTGCCACTGCTGTGACCTGTGGCCTTGGTGGGTGTCCACACAGGGTTTCAGGGCTAGCCAAACCTCCTGTGTAACTATTCATATTGCCTTGCTGTTGGACATGGGAAATGTGTGGTACATGGTTCTTCATCTGTAGGAGTACCTGGGCTCCTGAGTGCTCATCAAGGAATGAAAGAAGAAGACCAAGAGGAAGAGGATGAAGAAGAGGGTACCAGCAATTCAGAGGGTAAGTGGTCTCTGTTATGAAATAGACTAACTCTGGAGATGAGGCTGTGGGAAGACATCTCTAAGCCAGGCCCAAGTCCCTCCCTGGGGTACCAGACCAGCTGCTCTGTACTCTTGCAGCTAGCTAGCACACTGGTAAGTTTAATTAATGCTGTGATTAATTAGTGATGAGTAAATAACCTCTAAGACTGGCTTCTTCGTGATACAGCAGAATGTATGTGGCCTCTTCTTTCTCTGTAGATGGAGACCCAGACACAGGGGTGGACCCAAGTGAACTGTGGCAGCTGGCTCAGGGACCACAAGATGAGCTGGAGGATCTTCAGCTCTCAGAAGAGGACTGAGGGCCTCCTTGCCAGGTCCTGGAGGCCTTGAAGCCAACAACTGTGCAGCAAGAGGGCAGTAGACAGTAGACAGGGTTTTATTGTTACAGCACAACAGAACAAGTGTACTAAGAGTTGTTTTGACCCTGAAAGGTCAACTGGCTCTGCAGAGCCTTCTGCTGCCCAAGTAGGAGGCTGACCCTGACCTGCAGAGTAGTCCCAGTTCAGAGTGGGGAGGGTGGCTCCATGGCCTCTCCACTTTGTCTGTCTTTGGTTTGTTTGCAGACCTCTGCAGTTACACCTAGAAGGTAAATACATTACTTTCCCCTTAAGCCACATTTAAAAAAAGTATTCTTGGTGTTTTTGCATCTAAAATCAAAGGGAAAAATACCCTGGGGGTGGTCAGTTTCATGTGTATCAGAGAGTATGATGGTTAGAGAAGCTGGGAAGGATCTGGGGCCCCTGGGAGCAGAGTTATGGTCCCTGACCCATTCTCCTGCTTGGGTGAGGCTCGGCCTGTGGGCAAGTGGGCCCCCTCATATGGGGAGGTGGTGGTTGCTGGGGACAGGGGTTGCTGTCCTGGGCTGAGCTCAGGTGCTTGAAGGCTTGGTGGCTGTAGAGGCAGAGCCACAGGGAAGCTGGCCATGTAGAAGACACGGCCCAGGCGCTTGGCCACCTACAAAGAGATGAAGCTGGGTGAATATCTGCTAGGTAGAGGGACCTGGGAGACCATTTCCAGTCACAGAGTCCTTATGCCCTCTTTAGATTGATGAAGGCACTGGTCATACTTACTTGTGCCCTAATCTTGAGAGCAGGCCCTAGCTTCAGTCCCATGGTGTTTAGAAGGTGCTCTTCTGTCAGTAGAGGCAAAGTTTCTCCATCTATTCCTTGTTCTCTAAATACCTGGGGACAAGGTAGGTCCATAGAGTAGAGTTTTATGTCTTGCATAGAAAAATAGCAAAAGGAAAGTCCCTTTTTGTTGGGTGTGGAGACTGGGACATTGCCCAGAACTGGTTCTCCTGGCCTAGCCCCAGAGACCTGCCACTCCCCTCACCCTGGCATACTCGCCACAGCCAGAAAGGCCCCCCACGAAGTTGCAGACATCATCTACAGTCCACTTGTTGACGTCGTCGGGGGCTATGGTCCCCTCATCGGTGAAGAGTCCTCCCATGGTGCCTGGAGATAGAAAGGATGTCACTAGAGCTTAGGCTTTTCCATTCCATTCCATTCCTTAGGCCTCCTTCCCCATGGGCTGACATTTCTCAATTGGTTAAAGCCCTTGGCTCAGTGACGAAGGGTTTTTCTCCCCATGGAAGGTTGCCCACCTGTGTGGAAGTAGGGGCTGGCTGCCTCACAGGGAAATCCCAGGGGCAGTGGAGGGGGCAGTGTGGACCCTGAGAGAAGCCCCTTTCCTTCTGCTCTGGTTGCTCCTGATGGGACTTGGCTGGGAGTAGAGGCCCCGCCCCTGGCAGCTGCTATCTCAGGGTCGTCTTCATCTGAGTCCTTGGATGGTTCCTCAGAGACATCTTGAGCCCAGAGGCCAGTTTCATTAGGTTCGCTGGGCCGGGCTGAGGCAGCACCAAGACTCCCTTTTTGGGATCGGCTTCGGGCAGACTCCTTGGATGGGGTAGGGGGTCCTGGGCCTGGGGGTCCCTTGGATGGCAGGGCCAGTAGTGGTGCTGAGCTGTGTTTCAAAACCAGCATGGAACCACGTCGCTGGAGCTCATCAGGACCCTCAGGAATATGTAGGGCTACCTCTGGCGCCAGTAGCTGTGGGCGGTGAGCACTGCCCAATTCTTTTTGCCTAAGCAATTCGGACATCTCCAACCTGGACCAAAAGGACAGATGGAGTCAGTCTGGGCATGCTTAAAACTACTCTCGCTGGTCTTCCAGGTACTTACCGAGCCAAGCTCTGCTTCCGTAGAAGCTCCTGCTGCCGGGCTAACATCTCAGCTTGGGCAGGGGCCAGGAAGCTATAACCTAGAACAGAACAGGCCATTCAAGTTGGACCTTCTGCACCTAAAGAGGGCTCTACAGGGATGCAAAGGGTTTATATACCTAACTGTTTCTTACCTGGAGTCTGACACAGAGCTGTGGGTACCCCCAAAAAAGGAGGCCGGAGATGGGAGCCCAGGGTGATGTGGGGAGCATTCTGGGGTGACAGCAAAGGGGGTGGCTGTGACAGTTCCCTGTGAACAGAATAGTGAGCACGTGCCTGGTTCCATCTGTATACCAACCCCCTTTCCTGGCCTTCGGGTGCACCCCCTGCTGCCACTCTAATTGCTGACCCCAAAGGCAGTCATTGAGTCATTAGTTAGGGCTTCTGGTTGTGTACTACCCCTCTCCAAGCTGGCAGCACCAATTAATCTCCCTGTCAGCACAGAGGTGCTGACCCTGTAGGCAGAGGCGGCTACAGTGGTAATTACTGGTGGTGGTGGGGACCTCTCATCCTGAGCAGCATGAGGAGGGGCATACAAGGGTAATTAGCCACAATCTGGAGATGGCAGGCAGCTACAGTTGCTGAGGTCTATGGCTCATTCGGACGGGATGGGGTGTGTTTAGGAAATCTGGGGCCCCTGACTAGTGCTTTCCTTGGCTTCACTAGTTGGTCTGTGGAGACAGGCTGCACTGTGAATAGCTCTGATGTTTCTATGGAATTGAGGGAGAAGGGGAGGTGGGGGAAGCCCACTGTGCCTTCAACTCCGAATGCTCTGGTTGACCCATTTTTGGGTGAGAATTACAGATGGTAAGTAGCTTACTTTTGCCTTTCTCAACACACCACCACTACCTGTGAGGGGAGGGCCTCTGCTATCTCAAGGCACATCTACTATTCGTCTGAGGTAGTAGAGTTGCTCAACAAGAAAACTAATGGCCCTTAGCATTTCTGCATATTCTGCCCCAGAAATGTTTTTTTGGGTCTTTCCTCAGCACAGGTTGTTTCAGGAGCCTCCTGCAGTGGACCTTGAACATGGTGAATTCATGTTCCCACACATGTAATGAGATTCAAGGGATAGTATGGGCTTGACCTCATATAACAAGCACAGAGAATATGGGGCCCAGCTGAAACACTGTCTTTAGTACCTTTCAGAGAAGGGCGGGGTAGCAGCTGGAACTGTTCCCTCCCGGTGCTGAACTAGGCCTTGCTTCCGTCGATGGCCTGCTGTAGATGACAGAGGATGTGCTTCCAAGCTGCTGGGACTCCTCAAAGTTGCTGTTGCCACTTCCTGCCGTACCCTTAGCATATCTAGGAAAGGAGGCAACATCAGTGACCCAGATGCTAAGCTCCCCTAGGATTTTACCTTTCTATCTTGGTGAGTAGGGTATTGACCCAGTGAAGCCAAGACCAGAATGGGAGGAGACTTTCACATGTCTTGAGCCCTGTTTTGTGTCACTGGGGATGAAGGGGCAACAGGGAAGGCAGTTTGCAATAGGACCTACAGGGTGCAGCCAGGCAGTAGTAGGTCAGTAACTAATATGGACTGGGAGAGAAGGGCTCCAAGGTAGAGAACATGGTCTTTTGAGTATTGGTGCCAATATGATGGAGACTAAAGGATTGGCTGTGCAAAAGGGTCAGCGTATAAGGGCATAGGGCTGTTCAGTAGGTTAGTGGGACAAGAGTCTGTGGGGTTGGGAGAGGATCTCAAACAGTGCTGCCCAGGTTACTCCTTTCTAGACAGGAGGCAAGGATATCTGGGGAGAATGTGTCACTCTCATAAAGCAATACATAGCACACACCATTAAATGGCAGTAATGCATGGTCACATGGCTGTGATATATGCCCGTTGCACTCAGGATGGGCGTAGGCTCCTAGCCCCTTTAGTCCCCCTAGCTCAAGCTCCACTTCTCTACTACTCCACTGCTGCCTCATTACAAATTACCTGAAACGGAGAGGTGTGTCTAGCCATGGCCTGAAGTCAGCCCCAGAGCCCAATAAGCCCAGCCCACCTCACCCCAGTCATGCTCTGTGCAATGGTGATTGGCAACCAGCTTGCTTGTACACCCTCTCCTGCACATACTAGGATAGCTAGGAAAGCAATTAAAAAGATTTTAAATTATTAACATTTAGTGAATTATTCAGGCTCTTGGTGTCTGAGCTGCTCTGGGGAACTGCCTTCTGCAAGAACCTGAAATCTTACTCCCGTCCCTAAGCCCCCAGCCACTTCCAGAAAAGACCAGATTCCCCAGTGCTGCAGCTGCACAGGGTATCTTACTATTCCTAAATAGCAAGGCCTGGCTTCTCTCAAGCAACCAGGGCCATAGTAGCCATATTCCACCTGTGACACAGCTTCCTCTTTCTGAGCTACCTGCCTGCCATGACGCCCTCCCTAGACAACAACAAAAACAGCTTGTAAAGGCCTGATACTATCGACACAACCACAGATTCATAGTATTACACTGACTGCTCTGGGAGTGAGGAGAACCTAGCATAGGCCACAAAACCTAACTCCTTAACAGCAGGTGAACAAACTCTTATGTCCCAGCCTCACCTAGGCTCTCCTGAAGGATGAACAGTGGAGGACTGAGAACAGGACCTTAGTGAGGCAGCTAGGCTATATCTCTATTGGGAGGCTCTCCAATGTATTCAGTACTGGTCTTGGTGTTGACCTCCAAATATTTAGGTCCTTTTCTTGGGGTAAGCTTAGTACCCAGGATGGAAAGGTAACAGACGGTTGGCACATTTGAGGTTGGAGTGCTGGGGGGCGGTGCACATACCATGACTGGGGATACCCAGGTGGTAGAGACGTTGAGTTTCCTCAAAGGGGCCAGCCTCACACAGGGCTGACATGAGCCGATGGTAGTGGTCCTCAGGTGCCATTGTAGATTCCAGCTCTGGAAACAGCAGAGTCTCTGTTGGAAGCAACACATGGTGAGGGCTTCTTCAGATAGTGCCAGGGAGAAAGTCAAGGCCTCCTGTCTTATGGTTTCCACCCAAGGTCTGGGAAACCCTTCAGGATGCAGGAGTTCATTGCTCCCTCCCCTTTCCTGTGACCTGCCTCCCTTTCCTGGGTCAGGCTTTCACCTTGGAGGAATTTGCTTCGGGCCTTTTTCTCTGAAGAACAGTTGTTGGTAATGTAGGAGGAGCAGCCCAGCCTCTTGCCCAACAGGTCACCTGTAGAGGATAGAGTGAGCCCCATCCAGTGCCTCATAGCTTGGAGGGAAGGCCACCTCTGCCTTAGCTCAGTTTGGAAACCCAACCATCACCATATTCTCCCTGGCAGTTAAGACCTTTGCCCAACCTGGTGTCCCAGTCCAGAAAACACTGACAGGTGGATGTGGAGTACTGCAAGGATACAAAGCAATCCTAATGCTGGCCCTAGACATGTAAACAAAAGTAATGAGAAGTTCATACCAGTTTTTACCAGGCAGTCTCCTGTAAGGTACTGTGCTTCCTCAGCCCCTCCTTGGAACTGAGTGGCCTGCCTTTGCCACCTAGGATAGGGTTGGCCGTTGTGCAAGTATGGGGGAGGCAAGTCCAGAAAGCATACTTTAGATCCCAGCCTACTTCATTCTCCGTCTTCCCAGCCCTGCCACCAGAAGCTCAAGTTCTTCCCCAAGAACCTCTCTGCTACACTTGTAACATAGAAAGGAAGTCCTTGTCTCTCTCCTTGGAAGTATCTGCCCACCTGTGTACCCAGGCTCTGGGCTCTTGAGGAACTCCTGAGCAACTCACCCCATAGTGCAGAGCTTGTAGGTATTATGCCTGTATGAGGCCAGACCCAGCGTTTGCTTCCAATATCCACTGTAGGACCCAGAGATCATAACCCCAAATGCCAAACCGTAGGCATTAGTTGACTCAATTCTAGACCAGCCTAAAGACTGCTACCCAGCTTCTGCCTGAGCTCCTGGCCTGATGCTAGGGTTTTTGCTGAACAGCCCACACCATCAAGTCTCTGGGCTAAATTTGCTGTCCCTGCCCTCCTTATCCTTACCAGCTATCGGAGTATGGAGGAACAATTTCTTGGGCAGTCCAAAATCTCCATGATGCCCAGCAAGCACTGCTTCATATGTGTGCCCAATCTCCTGTAGAGCCCTACCACAAGCACCAGAGCTGAATTCTGTTTTTTTTTTTAATTTCCTTACTCTGTCATTTTTATCAGACTGGGCAAGTATGGCAGCCAAAATGTGATCAATTTCCACATTATGGCTGACAGAATAGTGCTAATAACTTATTGATCTGAACTACTTCACTGCTGTTTGTCTAGCTGGCTATCTCAGCCTCTGTCCCAAAGAGAGAGCATCCACTCTCTGGACAAGAATTCTATCCATAATATCTCAAGGCAGATGGATCCAGTAAGCAGATGAAGAGTATCTGACTGCACTTGGGGCTGCCAGTAGCATATCAGAGACCAGTGGGCAGGAGGGGCAGCAGCTGATCTAGGCAGGGAATAGAGTCCCTTAGATCTGTGTGGCCTGGCCTCACTCACTCTGTACCTGTTCTTGTCCCAACCCACATATCCCCTTAAGGATTAGGCAAGGGCTCTTTCACAGCAGTCTGTTTCTACTTTAACAGTGGCTACTCCCAAACTCAGAGAGAAAGAGACAATCTGTCTATTCCTGGAGTTCAGGTAACAACCTGGTGGAGTAGAGGCACTTCAAATAAGATCCTAGCACACTAGGTGCTACTAACAGCAGGCAGGCAAATGAACTGGGAGATGCACAAAGTCATAAAGCCTGCTGCAAGGTTTGTAGTCCTCTCCAGTCCAGGAAGCAGTGGCACAGTGGAGAAGTGAACCCCTGCAAGGACTGAAAGAAAGCCCTTAGGAAGTAGAGACAAGACCTTAAGAGAATGCATACGTGAACCTGAGCACAAATCACACTCCCAAAGTTAGGCACAGTATGAACCCCTGCATATAGTGAAAAGGGGGGAGTAGCCAGATAGAAGACTAAACACTACAGAGATATGTGTATATGCAGTACACAAACATCATTACAAGCACCATGATGGCCTTGACTGGAAGTTTGCAAGTGCACGCTCGCTCACACACACATACACACACACACACACGCACAGAGAGAGAGACAGACAGACAGACACAGACAGAGACATGTGCACCCTAGGAAGTCTCCATGTCCAGGAGCAGGGGGAGGGCCCGTAACCTCAGAATATCTTAATCATTACAGACTCCCTTGGCTCTACCCAATCAATGGAGCAATTAGATTTTATCAGCTGCTTGCTCAGCTGTTTCCATCAAGCTGAGCCTCCATCAAGTCCCTAGCTGTTCCAGAAGCAGTCTCCTATCAGCCCTCAAAGCCTTTCAAGCACAGGGGGCTTTGATAAGGATGTCCACTCTGATGGACCACATCCACCCAGTCTTGTAGCCTAAGCATTGCATCAGAAACTATCAGAAACATTCCCATCTAGGAGCCCAGGACAGAACAGCCCTTCAAGCCTCTGAAACTCGGGTATGCCCTCACTGAAGTCTAATGGCCTGCTTTTCTGAGGAGTGCCAGGATGCTTCTTTCTCTGAACTCCTGTTGCTTCCAGAGAACCCCAGGGAGGCAGAACTAGGGCCTCCTAGGGCTGCACATAGTCTGTGGGAAGGAGGAGCGAACATGTTTTTGCTATATGTTTTTGCTGTTCTGCAGTGGGCAGTTCTGAGTTTAGGAGAGGCTTACATAATATCTGCCCCTTTGAGGAAGCAGTGGTGGGTCTCACTAAACTCACTTCAGCAAAAAGCATAATGGAGCAGCCTCTGCTGCAGCCCTGTCTGCCCAGCTGGCTGAGATTAACACAATTACTGTCACATATAGCCCCAGGGGAAAGCCAGCCTCACACCTCCCCCCTCCTCTGCTGGCCTCTGGCTGCCAGCCAAAGTGCTCAGGGCCGAGAGCTGCTGATCAGAGACTTGGGGAGGACAGTTGGCTGTTTTCAGTCAGGATAGCTGTTGCCCCAGGGCCGACTCTAACCTTGATATCTCTTAGATTCCTCACCTCCAGGTCCAAGGCCAATCTCCACGTTGCCTCTCTGGAAGTCACAGTGGCTTGGATGCTCAGGCATAACGAGGCGGCGGCTTCGCTGTGCACTGGATACAAGGGTGGGGAGGTCGTCCTGACTGCAGCAGACAAGACAGGCCAGGCCATGAGCTGCCTCTTGGGGTGGGAGTCTGGCACATTGTCAGCATGAGGGTGCATGACTCATGGACAGTATGCATCAAGTATGCAAAGCCAGGTGCACACCTCTGTGTGAGAAGAGTGACAGCATACATGTGCATTGCCCACTAAACAGACCAAAGGGAAGCCAGGACCTGACACTTAGACCTGATTGCAGTTCTAAGGCAGCCCCTCCAGCTATTCATTGTAGAGAAAAGTATGCCCTGTCCTGCCTTTAAGGGCAGCTGGCAGAGAGGGTAAGCTGTCATACATATTCTCAGTTCTGGCAGCAAGCACATGGCAAATACTCCCTAGTTCGTAGTTCTTCTAAGTAAGGAAACTGAATTTCTGACCAGAGCTCTACAGCTGACAAGACTCATGTTCCCTAGCAGAGTGACACACCATCCATGGGTTGGGCTCAGGGCTTCTAGTCAGGATTTCTAGGCCCTTTTGGCTTGGTATAACAGCATTTAACTTTTTTCTGTGTTTCTCCTTCCTGCTGAGTCACCTTAATCCTCATCCACAGAGCCCCATAGAGGAGAAGATGTGTAAGTGGGGATACCTTACCCTGAAGTTCTGTAAGCACCCCCACATCAGAAGAGAAGGGAGAAACAGGAAGCCAAAGCCAGGGCAGGAACAGTGGTGCCCAACATTCAGCACAAGCCCTCCATGGCCCACCTGTGATGGAGCAGCCTCAGATTCTGACACAGTGTCTATGAAGTGACCTGGGAAGCAACTCTAAACCTCATTAAATAGCTCCCAGCCCCTGGCTAGGGTGACTGGAGCTGGGCTAATCCAGGGCTGGCACCTAAGCAGATAAGTTTCATCAGCAGACACCCTAGAGGGCCCCAGCCTAGAGGCCCAGATGTGGTGTTCTTCCCACCCTAGCATGACATGCCCAGAGGGCAGGTGGGGGCGTAAGTACTTTATAGGATTAAGTGGCATGAAGCTCATCCCCTGCATCCTCATCAGTGTGGGGGTTTCAGAGAGAATTGCTAGCTCAGCATGAATGAGTTGTGGGCTGACTAGGCACAGGCTACAGAGTGGCTTCCATAGCGATCTCCTTCTGGTTGGGAGGTGAACCAGTTTCTAGAGACTCCAGATAGTGGGCAGAAAGTCTGTTCTCTGTGAACACAGTTTAGCCCACAGAAGGAAAGTAAGATCTACCTGGACCTGTATCTGGAAAAGCCTGGTAACATCAGAGTCACTAGGTTTTGGACAGCATGATTCCATGGAGTGATCAGAATAGGACTTGATCAGAATAGGACTTGAATTTGGGGCATCCACCTTCCATTTTGCCTTGGTAGTTTGTTCTATGGGCCCAATGGTGTCCCAGTTCTGAAAATTTATTCCTATAGCTTGGTCATTCACTGAAAAAAAAATGTTGATTTTATACATATCTGAAAAAATACCACACATATGTGGCTGAAATGCATGTTCTTAGCATTGTGGTGTGGGGTTCTTGAAGCCACAACGCATCCTATTGCACCCTACCACATGTTATGGACCAAGCCCTGGGGTATCTCAGAAGGCTGAGGCATGGATGAAGAGATGGATGGTAATGGAAGAGCTAAAATGCTGCAGGGGGAGGATCATGAGGAGGCCAGAAAGAGAAAAAGATTGGTTTATCATGTTCTCTGGGGTCTCCATCCTGTTTCTTTTGTGTTCTCATGAAATCCAAACTTGTTCCTTTCCCTGTCAGTTTAGGAATCCTGAGTGGCCAGAGGCTGTTGCCCAAGGTTTCACAGGCAAGGTCTAAGGAGGCAAGGTAGTTCACTACAGGGTTTGCCAGAGGACCAAAGACAGATGGACAGATGAATCAGTGGAAACAAGTGAACAGACAAGTGGAGAGTGACTCTCAGACAGAGATGGATTCATAGACAGGAGACTGGTGATAGAAGAAAGAGCAGGCAGGCCAGAAAGGCAGAACAAAGAACCAGGTAGGGGTAGCACAAGGCAACTGGGCTTGGCCACCTGCACCTTCCCTTCTAGACACTAGATCCACCAGTAGGTAGGCTGAAGGCTGTCAGTACCCCTGGGCCTGCTGTCTTCTTCCCCCCTTGGGGGGAATACTGGCTTTTGGGACTAAGAGCTTCATGAAGGACACCAGACTGCAGCTGTTGACACTGTGACAAACTCACTAAACCCTGGTGAATGTGGGGAGGGCCACAGGAGGTAAAAACTACTCCTGGAGGAAGAGGCACAGCCACCAGCTTTCCTACTGGCCTTGCTGACCAATTTATTCTGTAGCATGTAAAGTAAAAGGCTCATAGAATATCATTAGTGTCCATGATGGCTCATAAGAATGATCAGTTGAGCTGGCAACTCCAAAATGAGGTGGAAATAAGTTTAAAGATTTTTTAGGATAATTCAACCCCAGGATGCAGGTGTTGTCTATCACACAAATAACACATCTGACAAGAAGCCAGGACAGACACCTCAAATATGGCTCTGGCCACAGGAGCCTAGTCCCTTCCTGAGGCCACAGCCCACTGTTGGACTCTTCCTAATGTATTTCCCCAGGAGGCCCTGGGGGTAAGACTGGACCCCACTACCCAGAAGTCACAGCTGAGCATGTTCTCCTCAGGAACTGGGAGACTGAGACTGAATCTTCCCAACACTCCAGCTTCCTTATCTGGTGACTTTATTTTTATCTCTTTGCTACATCCTGCATTTGCAGCCCCCACCATGCTGCCACATCACAAACCCATGTGGTCCCAAGAACCCCCTGACCTGATAGGCAGGATCCAAAATGATCTTCTCAAAACACACTTCCTTGGTGAAGAGCTTTCTGTGCCTTCTTTATTGAGGACAAAACCCAACATGTCCAGCATTCAAGGCCCAGATAACTTTAGCTTCCACCTGGCCAGACCTGCCACTCATATCTTCCTTCTTTCCTTTTTTCCTTCCTTTTTTTTTTTTATTTTTCAAGAGAGGGTTTCTCTGTGTAGCCCTAGCTGCCCTGGAACTCACTCTATAGATCGGACTGTCCTCAAACTCACAGAAATACATCTGCCTCTGTCTCCAGAGTGTGCTACCACTGCCTCTTCTCTCATTCTAGCATAACTTTGCAGATACTCTTTGCTGTAGCATTCATTTTTTAAACTCTGCTTTATTTGGGGTGTTTAGGCCTCTACCTCCCTTCCACCCCCCCCCAATGCTAGGTAGAAGAGAGATTAGTGGGGGGAGGGGCCACAGACCTCTTTACTTCTGCTGGCTGTTGAGGGTCATGGGGTTCTTTTAGGGCTCTATACCAATCTCCATCAACAGCAAATGCAGCCAGCAGTCTCCTTCAAGCTGCTGCACCTTGAAGCATTTCTCTCCACCTGTCTGCTCCAAACTGCCACACACCAACACCACATGCCATACCACTCTTTCTGGACTCTCAAATTACATTCTCAGAGCCTAGACCACGCCCCTCTCCATGCAGCACAAGGTAGGCCTCATCAGCTGGCAAAAGCCACTCCTGTATGAGACAGCTGTGGAAAAACTAAAGCTCAAACTAAAAATCCCACACTTGGGATTAAAACAAAAACATATTTACATAACATAACTGAGTTTTCAAAGAAACTAAAACTTCCATTACACTTTACTCCAGTAAATTCTCATATATCCTTCAAGATACTACTCATACATCGCCATTCTCAACTCCAGGTCCATATCTGGGAGGGTAATCGGAGAATATTACAGCCTCAATCTTTGAGCAGATGAATACAAATGGACAGGCCCATCAGGGACAGTATATACTCAAGCTCCAGAGGTACCCTGCTCAGAACCCCTGCCTGTGCTACTTGGCATGTTTGACTATGGTGGGATCCTGCCACCCATGTTCCAAGTTGTGCAAAAAGACACAGAAAAGCTGGTAGATACTCAGCTCACATTGATTCATATTGGCTAGGATAATGAATAAGATAGGGGTCCATAGGCAAAGGGGGGAGAAAAGGCAGACAGCATAGAACTTATAAGTAGGCCCAAGGGGAAGCAAAACAATAAAATTCCCTGCTGCCTGTTATGTGTGTGTAGTCTCACAAGCTTAAACTCCTACCTGCAGGATGTTTCTCTGAAGGAAATATTCACATCCCAATGGGTGTGAACTCTGAAATGGGAAAAACAGAGAGTCAGCATGGCTCTAGGAATACACCTGGACAGAAGATTGTACATGAATCTGCTTCTAGCATCCTGCTGGACTAGTAGTTAAGGCAATGTCTAAGAGGCAGTGCCCCATCCCAAGCTAAGCGTGCTTCAGCTCCCACTGGCCAGGCTAGAGTCAGCTTCTGGATTTACCAGAAATGAATGAGGACAACAGTCCTGACCTCACTTCACTTTGGGCATCCAAAGTAGCCTTATTGCAGTCTTCCTCTACCCTGTGCTTATTGTACTGAACCTAGTTGCTGGAGCTGCTTCAGTCAGCATGAAATCACACCAAGGAGAAACCTCACAGCAGCCATCTGAAGAAGACTTGGAACATCAGCCCACATTGCTGCAGGCCTCTAGTTTCCACTGCTACCAACCCATTCCCTAAAAGTGACCCCTGCACAGAAGTAAAGTGCCTGGATGAGATTTCAAGAAAGGTTTCTGCCTCTACCTGCCCCTCACAGTGCTTACAGATCCTTGACTTCGATGCCCCAACCCCCCAGCAACCTCTTGCTCTGGTCATGCAACAAGTACCTTTTCTTCATGATTTGGATGTGTGGATCATCCTCTTGCTTCAGGACTGGCTGCTGCTCACAGGCTGGGCCAATTCCATCACTATCACCATCGCTGGTTGAGAAACTGGAGGTTCTTTCTTTCTTTAGGGCATGTGTAGGGGACAAAGTGACTGTTCTCTTGTCAGCCAGCCGTCCCCTGTTCTGAGAAAGTAGGAAGAAGAGGGTTAGGTTAGGCCAGGCCCTCAGCCTCGAAGACATAGGCCAAGGTGCAGAAGTTACATTGCTGTAGACCAGCTCACAAGGATGGTAGTATGGGACCCACATGCTCAGGTCCAATTCTTCACTGAGGCTCAAGCTGAGTGATGACTCACCATACATGGTAAACCACACCTTTTACATTCTAGAGGATGCCTCTCAACCAGTTCCCTTCATGGGTTCTAGAATCTGCTGGGATCTGTATGAAACCTGGGGCAGGGTTCTAGTTCCATTCTCTCAATTGTCAACACTGACAAACAGAAACATCATGAGTAGTCATTTTTCTCCCTCCACCCCTTTCCCTGAGGTATTGGTCCTGCTAGGCAAGTGCCTTGCCTTCCAGCTACAACCCACATTCCTTTTTTCCATTTTGTTAGTGCTATTCAGAGCCCAATTTAGGGACAATCCGAAGCCTATGCCTGGAGCTTAGAAGACTTGGTTGCGTCCTGAACTTCTGGTCCCTTGCAAACTGCAGGCCTAGTGTTTATGGGACACCTGAAGAGGAGGCCAGACCTTTTGTCCTGTTTTTCCCGATTGGTACAGATTTTTATAAGACTCTTTTTCCTCTCCCTTGCATTCATGGTGTAAGTATGTAGAGCTGTGGGTTCTTGTGCTGGACCTCTGTACATATCTCATACATATATACATGCTTTGTACATAGCATGTATTCAGCTCAGGCACATGTGCCAGAAAACACATGCTGAGCATTGCAGAGCAGCATAACTGAGTATTCCATCTTCAGGCCCAGGCCCTTCTCTATGCTTCCTGTGTCTAAGGTCTTTCTGTTCTCAGGGGAAAGAAGGAAATCACTGATTTTTTTTTTTTTTTTTTAGTTGTGGGAAGGCTTTTTCTTATTTAATAGCAAGTCACTGGCTCTGTGTGGTGCAATCCTTAAGAATATCCAATTCTATCAGGTGGCAGTGGTGTATGCCATTATAATCCCAGCAGTTGGGAGGCAGAGGCAGGTGGATCTCTTTGAGTTCTAGGCCAGCTTGATCTACAGAGTGAGTTCCAGGACAGCCAGAGCTACACAGAAAAACCCTGTCTCAAAAAACAAACAAACAAAAAACAAAACAAAAAGGGTCCAATTCCACCTCCTTTTCTAGTCTCTAAGTCTACAAGATCTCTTCTGACATCCCCACCCCTTGTCATTGCCAGAAGGAGAGATTCTCACCACACTCATGTGCCCAAGGCATCTTAATCTTCCTTTTTCAGAAAGAGACAGTCCTGTCTTTTAAGTCATCCAGTACCCATTTGTGCTGCTACCCATAGTCATGTCCTCCAATACAGAGGTGCCTCTTCAGACACAGAATGATTATCACTTCCAGACACATGGCTTGGTCTAAATAGTGTCCCAGTCTGGGCCCTGGGAGCCACAGTCTCTGCTGCATCTGCCCCCAGGAGTCTTCTAGAGCTTACATTGAAGCACTTTCCAGAGTAGGTGATATAGATCCTGTAGTACCAAGTTAGTGGTGTGAATCACTATGGCCTGAGAGCTGGCCTCAGGACAAGAGGGTTATTTCTTTTTTTTAATAAATTTATTTATTTTTATATCAATCACAGGTTGGGTTTTTTTGCATCCCATGCGTAGCCCCCTCCCTCATTCCCTCCCACCCTCCCAAGAGGGTTATTTCTATGGCTCCTTTAAAAACTACCTGTTTTTTGTCCTTCACTGTTCTAAGAAAAGCAGGTTGAAGGTAAAATGGCTTTTGAAACTGGGAAGCCATTCTACAACGCTGGGGATTTAACCTACAGACACTATATTTACCAGGCTTGTGAACCAGACATCTGTCATCCCACAGGCTTGAAGAATAATTTCTATGAGCTCTTGTTTGTCTCTCTATAAGAAAAAGAAACATTTCTGCTTCCCCTACAATGGGAAGAAAGGGACTCAAGGGCCATGAGACTTACTTGGAAAGGAGCCAGAGCCAGCTAGCTATTTCTAGCCTCAGCCCCATGACATACACAGCTGGGCACAGGGACCTACATGCCCCTTCTATACCTACCCATACCTACCCTACCCTTCTAAAAATATAAGGGGTTGGATCTTAAGTGGTGCCTTGGAGGATGAGCTATGAGAAAGGATACCAAGGACCCTGATGGCCATCCTGATCATATGCAAGGACTGAGAATATAGCTTCTCTTATATACTGAAAATGTTAGCCATCTCTACTGCTTAACAGATCTGAAAACTTGACTCCTACCCAAGAGCTGGCCTTCTTCATACAGTGGGAGGGTTGCTATTATTCAGAGATTGTGATTTATGTGCACACTACTAAAATATCTGTGATAATGATGCATGCTTGTGGTCCTGATTGTGGGATAAGGGAAACAGCCACAGTGTGGGAAAAGTAGGAAGGTTTTTCTAAGAAAAAACCAGGCTTTGGAAAGTTGGCCTCTGAGTTGTCTCCCATGCATTGTAGGGATTGGGAGCCCCAGATAAGCAGTAGTCCTATCCCTTCCAGAGCTGCAGATTTCCCACTTGAAGAGAGGGAGGCACCTGGCTACTTGTCCCTCAGTCTTCTGGGGGTGCTCAGCAGGTTTGTAAGCAGCAAGGCTCTTCCCACCCAAACAGAAAGCCAAGCCCTAAAAGCCTAGTGAGGATGCCTGTCTTGCACCAGCTACCTGCAGAGTGCAGCAGTGGAGAGATTTGGGCCTCTGGTCCCAGCAGCTAATGATGTCTGTATTCACCTACATGTTTTGTGAACCCGAGGCTGTTGGCCTGTATTAGATGTGGTGGAGTAGGCATGTGATTCCCCTTTACCTGCTCCACATGCATGATCATGCTCCTCCATAAGGAACCTATAAAGATACCCCACCACTAGCCCAAATGAAACAAACTTAAGGTGGTAAATTGGATCCTATCAGGGCATCTCTGCCTCACTCTGTCCCTGCAGAGTGGATGCTGTGTGAAGCCAGGTACAGCCCAAGTTCAGCACCAAGACCCTTATTGCCCTCCCCCAGGTGCTCTTAGTACCTCTGTTGAGATAATGTCTTTTCAAACGAATCCCTCAAACCTTTCTCACATAAAGGCATGCATGCTTGATCTTTATTCTCCCTTGTTCTTCATGTACTCAATACATTGTCTACCTTTGGTGGAAATCTCTAATCAGTTCCCAGTTTTAGCTCACTGTATACCTATACAGCAAAGATTCTGCTCTGACCAGACTATTCTCTAAAGATACTCAGACATTTCAGCCCATGCTGGCCAGAATTCCAACTTAGTATCCTAGAGGCACAAGTTGCTCATACTCAAGCCTGGGGCTATTCCAGATCACAGTCAAAGCAAGTCAGTACTGTCATATCTCAGAATGAGCACAACCCCTCAATCAGCATCACTCCCAGGTGTGTCAGGTGATTTGGTGATCCCAGGTGATCTGGGCCAAGAGAGTCCCAAAGCCCAAGCTGAATGACAGGATCCAGGAACAGGGCTATGATTTGAATAGAAACAGTTGCAAGGGTGGAGGTAGCAGAACTGGAGAGAGGAGACTCAGGGTTTAAGAACACTTGCTGCCCTTGCAGAGGACCAGGGTTTGTTTCTAAGCATCCACATGGTACCTTAATACCTAATACTTAATTTTAATTTCAGGGCCTCTGACACCCTCTTCTGGCTTCATAGGCACTAGGCACTGGCTTCATAGGCACTACATGCATGCCAAACACACATATACATAAAATAGATGTCATAACAAACAAACGAACAACAGAAAACCACCCAACTCACCCTGTATCAACCTGGGAGGGGCTTCTGCACCTGGGACCCCTTCTCTTTCCAAGGAACAGTCTGGGAGAGTGCAAGGTAACCCACTGGCCCATTTACTTTTCCCAGGCTCCTCCAGCACATCAGCAGGGCTGAGGCTAGAATTCTCAGTCCCAGACAACATAGTCACCAATTTTGAAGCAGAAACCCAGCCCTTCTGCCCAATAAACTCCAGCTTAACTCATATCTCACCACAGGCGAGGATATTCTACAGCCTGGACAATCGCAGATCGGGGGATGCACTTGCAGGATCCCCTTAGACATAAGCGTCTTCAGGCTTTTCCCTGCCAAGAGACCAAGCAGAACACGTGAGGAAGAGGCCAGGTTCAGGTAGCATTAGCATGTTTTTAGGGGCATAGTCTGCCCTGCCGCAAGGCCAGACCCCCCTTCTCCCCACAAGGTACACCAAATTTGCAATGATCTCTCACATCTGCGGTTGTTCAAGAATTCTGTCCCACCCTTGCCGTAGCTGCTTGGAAAAAGTGGGGCCTTTGAAACTCACATTCCACCCCTCTCCCCAGTGCTCCAAACTCTTCACTCTTCAAGCTGGTACCAAAGGAACCCAGCTTGGCAGGAGCCCCGATGAGATGAGAGGTGAGGAGGGGATCTGGCCTGCTTCTACATTCGCTTCCTTGCAGGAAGAGGCTGGCCTCATGGGGGCGGGACATGACCCTCCTAAACCTAACTTTTTAACTCAGGCGCTGCTCCAGCACTTACTGAACCCGGCCCAGGAGCCTCCACACTGAACCTTTGGACCCACAGTCTAAACAGGCTATGGTTGGCGGTATCGCCAATGTCGTTAGTTACCTCTGCCTCCATCTGCCCAAACAGTCTCCGCTAGCGAGCACTCTGCTAGCATACCCTTGCCGCATGAGCACCCCACCAATTAGGCCAGGAGCCGCTAGCTTGGCGCCCGTGCAGAAGAGGCATCCCTCTCATTTGGCCTCTCTCTTAAACTTCTCCTGCCTTCAGGCCTCACCGACCTTCCAAGCTAGGGAATCTGTCAATTAGTGGATAGTCGGGAACCCCAGAGCATTTGGCCTGCGCTGGAGAGGCTGAGAGACCTCTGCTGTGTGTCCACTAAGTCGCCTGTGCGTGGGTGGGCGGACAGGTGGGGCTGGGAGGAGAAGGGTATCCCCCACGCTAGCCCTGGAGTTGCAGCGCCCCCTCTGGACTAACGCTAGGTGTCCCAGGTGGCAGAAGGAAGAACCTGGGGAATCGAAGGAGAGGGACAGTGGCGGCTCGAGCCCCCACCGCGGCCGCACCTTTGTGGCGGATGCTGCGCTTCCAGTCCTTGGCCGTCTCGCGGCCACTGACGAACTGGAACTCGTTGGGTGTGAGCCACTCGCCTCGGTGGCGGATGGACGGGCCCTTGCTGCCCTGGCAGAGTTTGCGTACGTAGAGTAGTGCGCGATTGGCACCGCACTCCACCTCGATACACGGCTCACCATTGTCTATCAGCGGCTGGAAATCCGGTGCCGCGGATGCTGTCGCTGAGAAGCACTGGAAGGCCAGCGGGTCTCGGGGCAAGTAGAGATGAGACGCGGCCTCATGCAGGTTAAGGTAAGCGCGCGGGGGGCAGAGTGAAGGCGCTAGCAGTGTCTCATAGCTGGAGGCTGAGGCGGGCAGCGAGGCGGCCGAAGGCAGGGCTGCTGCAGCAGGCAGTGGCGCCAAGTAGGCGGGCAGTGGTGGCAGCGGCAGTGAGGCCAGGGTCGGGTGGAAGGTAGCCAGGGCCAGGGCCAGGTCCTCGCGGCCCAGGAGCTCTTTTTTCACTGCTGGCATGGCACTCAGATGGAGGCTTTCCCTTGCCTGCTCAATTTATTTTGGTTGGAGTTGGTCTTGGGGTCAGGAAGCATTGGGTAGAGCCTGACTACACACTCACTCGGCCAGCTACTGTGCCTCAACGCTCTCAGATGATGCAGCCGCCTTGTTGGCCTCCGAGCCTCCCTGGACAGTTGTCTGGCTGGTTAGCTTGGCCTCGACCGCCTGAGGCATGGTGCTCCAGGAACTGCCTAAGATATTGGTCCTCTGCTCCCGGGTCCTAGGTCGCTGCTCTCTGCAGAGCGTCTGAAGTCCAACTGCACTCACGCCCAGGGCCAGTCCTTCGCTCAGAGCTGGGCTGAGCCGGGCAGTGAGAAGTTGCGGACTCGCCTGTCCTGCTCGTAGTCCACCTAGCGTTCTAAGCCCCAGCTCCGCTTTTCCCCGCCCCACAGCTGCTCCTGCACACACTCGTTCACTGCGGGACTTGGAAGACTCGCCGCCGCCGCCGCCGCCGCCGCCGCCGCCGCCGCCGCCGCCGCCGCCTTTGCTGCCGCCACAACTTGGCCCATTTAAACCGCCCTGGCGCGGCAGGCGGGCGCGGGCTCTGGTGGGGGGTGCGTGAAGGCCGACTGGACTCCGGTGGCATGAAGATTGAGGGACAGGGCTGCAGCCCCTGGCTTGCCCCTAGTGCGTAGAAGAAAAGAAGTCCCTGGGGTGTAGGTGCTGAGTGCAAGAACCCAACTGTGAGCCTAAAGGAAAGTGGGATAGGTGAGTGGGCTTCTGCAGAAATGGAGCTGGGATGTTCCCATTTCTCCTTGAGTGTGAGCCTGCTCCCCTCAGACTGTCTCTATGCTTTTCCTTGGGTGGGGGCGGGGGCTGGGTTGTGGATTGTGCAGGGTTTTCATTCTGTTTATAAGTAAGAACAGCAGTTCTCTGTAAGTTTTCACTCACTACCCATTTCTCACCAAGTTGGTACACTTGATCACATATTGCAGATTCTTTATTTCCATGTTGCAGATGAGAACCTAAGATAAGTTAAGCAGTTTTCGGATGACACACAGCTATTTAGACTATGATGCCTACCTCCAGGGCAAGCAGCGTCAGAGCCATGCAATGGGACAAGGAGGCCTTAATAGAATCAGGGTGGAAATGGGGGATTTGGCAGCTGACTCAACAAATGTCCACACCAACACATTTTTATTCCCAAGATCCCCAAATCTATGTTCACCTTGATAACTTGGTGGGCGCAGATTAGCTGTGTGACTAGTTTCTGATTCCCTGATTCGAGATGAGCAGGGAAGAGAAACTGACAGATCTTGTGGCTTTGTTATTAGCTTATGAGAGGGGCATATCTGTTTGTGTGTCATGTTGGGCCCCTGTTTTTCCTTGGCTTCTGAAATGTACCTGGAATCCTCTGACTTTGTCTGGGGAGGGGGGGGCTGAGCTGGGTCACAAGCTTATCTGTACAAATACAGATAAGCTTCAAGGTAGGTCTTGGGAGTGAGGAAATGGTGCCTCTTGCCACCTCCCTTAGTGACCTAGCACCCACTAGTATGTGGGCAATTCTACTTTCCCCACTAACCATGGGCCTGCTCACTTATCAGCCATTCCCAAGTTGACTTGGAGAGTGAAATCTACACATACTCTGTTCACATGAAGAATGTGTGAGGAGTCTGGGCAGCCCTGTACTCCTTCTAATAATGTTATTTTTCATATATGGTCTGTTGGTGCCTCAGGGGAATAAATGGAAGTGGATGACCACTCCTTTCTTCACCAACTTTGGCTCCATTACCTTGCCTGGATCCTGAAATGAAGTGCGACAGACAATAAGCCTTTCTCTTCTCTGTCTTCTTGGTCTGTGTGTTGTCTAATATATGATGCTTCACTATCTAATGCTTATATGTGGTGAGTGTGACCCTTTGCTTTGAAGAGAACATCACGTTAATGAGGAGTTGTGGCACACGTGGGGAGACTGTCAGGGCTCCTGGCTAAGGCCAAGTGTTGGACCTCATGTGTTCACTGTCTAGACATAACCCTCAATCAAGATCTTCTGTAGATTTAGAAAGCACAGGCTTAGATTTGAGAAGGCCACTGCTTGCAAGGCACTGCTTGCTGGACCACGTGGGTCACTCCCTCCTTTGTCCTCCTTAGAATGGAGCAGAGGCTAGAGGGAACTAGTTTTGGAATTAGAATCATCCAGGCAACCTACATCTAAACTACAGCACCTCCTCCACCCTGGAAGTCCCACCCACTAGCTTTGGCATGGCCTGGTCGCTGCTCCTGGGCCCCCTGTTTGGGGGCCCTCTGCTTCAGGCTGAGGCTGGAGTGCCACTGCAGGAGGGGGAGGAGAGTCATAAATAACCCTGGTGGCTGTGACCTGATCTCTATAGGAGGGGCTTGGTCTGGTCACAGACCCCTCTGTCCCAAGAAGGTTTACCTGTCAATTTAAGATTGCCTCTCTCTTATAACCTCTTTACTCATATTCTCATCAATTATCTGTTTACTAAGCACAGATGTGGTAGAGTTCCTTGGAAGAGAGAAGCAGAGGTTCAGCTGTAAAAAGAGAAATATCTGAGACCACAGATGTGATCAGAAGAGGTACTATGAATAAAGTTCTAGTCCATCACTCAGGTTGCCTGCCTGCTTATGGTAATGGGCTGCATGCTATGCAGGCCTTGACCCTCCCAGAGTATAGAGACAGACAAGTTCAGAGCGATAGGTTCACAGATGTAGGCCTAATCTTCAGTCTTCAGAGCCGTGAGGACACACACATGTTTACAGACATGTTTAACTACCAGCGAATAGATACATGCTCAAAGCATACAGTAAATATATATCTCAACCTGCATCTATATTGCTGCTTCTAAAGTTCCTGAACTTGAATGTGCATGATGGTGCATAATGCATGGCATTCCCCCAAATGTCCACACAAAGCAAGCAGTTTTACCACAAGTAGCACAGACAGATCACAGGTAAACCAAAACCTATGCATAAAATGCCAGATTTACAGTCACTAGTACCAAATAAACTCTGTTCCACATGTTTTTCTGCCAAGACAACATGTTTGGTCCAAGTGTCTAGTTGGTTGTGCTGTTGGACTTCCTAGGAATGGGTTAACCTGCAAGGTTAGAGGTTAGTGGTAAATTAGCTGGGGCTTCCCCAGATATTTTTGCAAATGGTCAGGCCTCCAAGAATATGTCTGCTTCTGGTCCTAGTCGAGAGACAGAAGTGCTACCCTGTTGAGACATGCCTGTTCTGCTCTGAGCTGACTACAGGCCATGTTATGTTGTTCAGGGGAGAGGATATTCCTGAGGCTGGTCTGTCCACTGACCTTCCTTTTTTTTTTTTACACCTAAAGAAATGGAGAAGAGCCTGAGCTCAGATTGTTACAACTCCTGTGGGTGTGTGGGAAGCATTGTCTTGCTAGATGCACTGTAGCACGTGTCTACAGGGGAATGCCGCCCCAAATTGTTATCTGTGCATTGACATTCACTGATCATGTTCATGCATGCTAACCCATTCGTTCAGTGACCCCAACACAATTCCTTGATCCTGATCTAGTCTCATGGTGGGGATCTTCTGTCATCACTTGTTCTGCATGCTCAGCCCTTCCCCTTAAACAGGACAGAGATACCTATTTCTGGCTAGTATAGAGATGGTGTAGTCCCTGCTTTATGGCAGCTTTCCCAGTGTTGTGTTAGCCCCATTGTCTACCTATTTGCACCTGTCCTGGTGGGATTTTACATACCTTTTTGTCTTCATAATATTAATGAAGAGGTACTCTCTTCATTAAAAAGACATACCTGGGAGAAAATTTTGGCACAGTCAGGGTTGACATTCTTGCCATTACAAGACACTAGTTTAGGGGTGTGGTGTATGGGGTATGTGTGGGGCTTTTATCTGACGGTCCTGACAAGGTGGTACATAGGCATACAAGAACATGGCTGGGAAAAAAACAGATTGACCTAAGATCCTGTATCCCAAGTTCTAGGTGCTCCACAGAAGTCTCTTGATTCTGACAAAGTTTCATCTACCATGGGCTTCCCTGTGTGCAATAAGTTTGTATGGCAATTTTGCTTTCTGGGGCTCTAGAAAGCAAAACTCAGGATGAGGGAAAGCCAATGGTACCTCAATACACATAAAACCTAGCTAGAGTTTCCTGGTATCAGCATTGGCTGAATAATATTCACTGAGCAGGAAGAAGCTGTTGGCCACCCATAGGAAGGTAGTACCAGCTCAAGAGAGCCTAAGATAATGATCAAGGTGTAATATCCCAAAGGCATCTTTCAGAATAACCAAGATCCCTCTGTGTGTCACATGCCCTTGCCCTAGCATGACATATGTCTTGGAGCATGATTCAGAACAGCAGTGTGTGGAAAAGCATGTGACAGAACAGTAACGGAGTAAGGATATGTAGCATTGGTATGACATAGAGCATACGGCCTTACATATAATAGCTGCCATTATGGTGGGATCATCTAGGGCTACTGGTAGGCTCTCATTGCCAATGGGACTCATTCCCTGGTGGGTGCTTCTGGAATGCACTGATGTCTTGGTATTCTGTGAGGTATACCTGGGTGTCAGGATCAAGTTACTCAAGTTAATCTTTTTTTCTGTGTTGTGCCAAGGGGTTAAAATAGAAAATCCCTTTATACTGTTGGATAAGAATGGAAAGAAAGCCTGTGCTATGTAACTCTGAAGCCATGCACTGCAACCTTTGTCGTAGACCCAAAATGTACACAGAAGCCTATGGTCTGGTTTCCACCAGTTTACTATGGGAGGAAAGGCATATATATTCACAGCACATGCTCAGATATCTGCACATATATGGGTTCTAAATTAAGATTATTGCCCTTGGGTTCCCAGCCTGGGGCCTAGCATGGCTTCTTTCTTTGGGAGCAAGGTTTCTCTGGTGCCTTTGGGTAGTGGTAGCCCAGTAGCCCAGTCTGGAGTTACCTATGTCCCTTTTATTCTGAGCACCATTTAGCTCCTTACAATGCAGGGAGACTCCACTCCCCACCCAAGCTCCTGCTGCAGCACCAAGATTAAGACTAATAAAACACTCACCTCGAAGGAGACAGCTTTATCTTGATGATCAGAAGTTTTCCAGCTCAATTTATGATGGAACATAAGATCTCAAAATTTAAATTTACACACCCTAGTATAACAAGAAGTCAATGATATTGAAAGTGGGCATGAGAGGATCACTGAAGATTCCCTCTGTAATGTTGCACAGAAATCTTTATGTTCTGACTCCTGCTCCAATGGAGTGATGGCTCAGCCGGAAGACAGAAAGGATAAACAGAAAGAGAACTGTGATTGTGATAGGCAGAGCTGGCATAGATCATTCCTGTTTAGGAATATAACTATTCATGTTGAAGATAAAGATGACAATGGTGCTGAAGTGATCTGACACTCTGGAATAAGAAGCCCATCCTTCTGGTCTCTTACCTTCCCACTACAGGTAACTCTGACTTAGAGATTAAGCTTGAACATGATTCAGATCCTCAGTCTCCATCTTCAAATGGGGTTGTTGTGGGTTCATGTTAGCTACCTAGCCTTTAATGTCCTCCACCACTGGGGGAGGATTGTAGAGAGATGGCTTTGTCATGGCCTAAAGCTTAGCCACCTGGGGGCTGTGTCTTTGAGCGTAGAGCAGACCCTGACTTCAGGATTTATACAAATAAATGAAATAAAGAGTGCTGGCAGCCCTGATCTGATTACAGTCATTCATTTTCTGGTCGTTAATAATTTGTGCAATAAAGGATTGAGGCTGCTCCAGTGAGGGGGAGGTTGTGGCTCAGCCATCCCTTGGCGCCAGCAGTGGGAGCTGGAAACATAAATTACTAGTTTCTTATCGCTTGGACTGCCATAGCTCATGCTGCCATGATCTGATGGGGTTGAGAGGGGTCCTACTCAGAGTCTGCTCTGAGCGGCTGCTTGTCTCTGGGTGGGACCCTTTGTCGCTCCAGCCAACATCCTAGTACCTCAGGCTATGACCCCAGAGTTGAAAGCTGTGTCTACTATGAGGTTAGGGCTTTGTTTCTTGCTCCCTGAGCCTCTGACTCTTGCTAAGTGAAAACAAACCCTCCATTTGTAAAGCCCAAGACCCAAGCACACACCTACCATGTGCTCATTATAGAGGCTAAGAGACCAGTTCCCTTTCAAGTTGTCCAGCTCTATGGCTTCACACTGGGTGGGACTCAGAGCACCTATACTTGAATTTCCATATTTGCAGGGAATGTCTATCTGTCTTTCTGGACCAGCTCTTGATCTGGGGTTATTGAGCAAAGAGTGCCCACCTTGGGAGTGCTGCTATTTGGAGGCCTTGGTTCTCCAATGAGAGAAGGTTCAAGAAGAGCAGCAGGAGCTTTCTGTGGTTCTGGTATCTTAAGAGTTCTGTCCTAGGCTTTTTTGTTTGTATTCAGAGATGAGGGGCTGAGATGGATGAGGTCCTTGGTTGAACTTAAAGGCTACAGATCAGAGAGCTCTAGCCCTAGGGCACAACAAAAATGTAGCAGGGCAGGATCTCAGCCTTCTTGGGGTAGGTCTTTCTTTCCAACTTCAGACTGTGGAAGGAGAGGCTCAAACAAGGTTGAAAAGCCAGGAGTGAGTATGGAGGGAGTGAAAGATAATGACAACCTCTGGTTCCTGCCAGGGAAGATTGCTAGACCTTAAACTCCTCTCTATCTGAGCCTTTAACTCCTGGTCCTGGGACTCACCTAAGCATTTGTAAGGATGGTAGTGTTTGGTGGCCAATGTTGTATGGAACAGAGTCTGGAGTTAACATTCCCAGGCTGTGTGGCTTTGGAAAGGCACTCAACCCTAACATCGAGTTCTATTTGTAAAATGAGACTGACTATTAAAAGAGGCAAATCGGGGGCTGGAGAGATGGCTCAGCGGTTAAGAGCACTGGCTGCTCTTCCGGAGGACCTGAGTTCAATTCCCAGCAACCACATGGCAGCTCACAACTGTCTGTAATTCCAGGATCCAACACCCTCACACAGACATCTGTTCAGGCAAAAACAGCAATGTGCATAAAATAAAAATAAATAATTAAAAAAATAAAAAAATAAAAGAGGCAAATCTGTTGTTTGATGAGGTGTACAGGTCCCAGACATGCCAGGGTATCTAGACAGCTCATCACATACCCTCTGGGCCATGATTTCCCATTTCTCACAGCACTGTTCCAAAATGTTTCTGCTTGTCACATCCCATCAAACCTTCATCAAGTACCTTACCTTAACATTGGAATACAGTGGCAACAAGTTCTGTAATTTGTATGTCTATATCTTATCATTTTTATTGTTTCTGGCTCCTTTCTCACTGACTGATTTTCCTTCCTTCTTTTTTCCTTTCTTTCTTTCTTTCTTTCTTTCTTTCTTTCTTTCTTTCTTTCTTTCTTTCTTTCTTTCTTGTTTTTTCTTTTCCTTCCTTCCTTCCTTCCTTCCTTCCTTCCTTCCTTCCTTCCTTCCTTTCTTTCCACAAGGTTTCTCTGTGTAGAGCTCTGACTGTCCTGGAACTCATTCTGTAGACCAAGATGGCCTCCAGCCCTCAGAGATACACCTGCCTCTGCCTCTCAAGTGCTGAGATTAAAGGCATACAACACTACCACTCAAAGATTCTCCTTATTTTGATGTGTATTTGCCTGTTACCTCATCTTCCTGGTGAGTTTTGACTGGGAATCAGGAACTGTGAATTTTGTTCAGCCTCAGATGCTGAACAATAGTGTGTACTATTTTTTAAATATAAATTTTTGACTTACTCTGGATATTAAGAAGGCACTTGGAAAACATTTGGTCCTGTTGTGTTTTGCTCGGAAGCCTTATTGGGAAGCCAGAATTGCATTTCATCTAGGTCAAACTCTGTCCTACATCACTGTGCTAGAGGCCCTGCTTTGTCCCTTTTGTGGGATAGAGTTCTACAGATTGGCTGTGGAAGCTGTACAGTCCCTGTCAGGATTCTCTCTTATCCTTACATTCAATTGTCTCTGGGCTTTTCAGTATTGCCCTCTCTGATCTGGGCTTGCTGATGTAGTAGGGCTCCCAGCTCTGTCTCTTTCCCTTTGAGAGACTTTCCACACTGTTCTGGGCCCTTCTTTTAATACTATAACTTGGATATTCTTGAGTCAGGGCTCCATATTTATATTACTGCTTGGGCTTTTTGTTCTTCCTGATTGATGTTTCTGGTGTCATGGTACACCAAAAGTACAGTCTGGCACAAAGGAGTTTCTCAAAAGTCTTTTCTGAATGTGCCTGGGTTGTACTATATGGATATTCCCTATGGTTCCTGTAATGTGTGGTACAGCAGATCACTGGCTCATCAGATGCTAGTAGTCTTTTGGTTAGGCAAATCTTACCCAAGTTTCACACAAAGAATGGGTCAGAGGGACTCCACTGTCACAGAATCTGCAGTCCTTCATCTTGGAACTGTTTCTTATCTATAAAACCTCAGGTTGATCCTGATGTCCAGGGAAGCTGGTGGGTTTGTTGTAGAACCAGGAGGAGAATGTTTGCTGAAGCATACTAACTGTGAGTTTGCTTCATACTGAAAGCAGCAGATTCCTGTTGGCCCTGGGCTAGGGTCCTGTCCTTGAAGAGGACTCATTACCAGTGCCTCATTGTGAGAAGATAATCTTAGAAATGTCCCTGGAGGAGTTGAAGCCTGCTGTTGTTGGATCTATTATTTCCCTGGAAGTGAGGTCTCTGTAGGTTGTAGGGAAGCATCTGAGGCTGAACATAGATACAGGTATGTTACAGAAGGGCATACAGCTAGCTGTACATGAGACCCGGTAAGTGTAACACTTCCTGTGCTGACAATGAATGTTACTGCTGGTATTGGGGAATTTGGGATTTCTATGGTGTCCCTTTGATAAAGAAGTGCTTGGGTGTACAGTCTGGAATGAGTGGGACCTGCAGGTGGATTCTGATTTTTGCTTCCAGTTATGTAGATAGACAAGCAGAGGAATCAGGAATAAGGAATCCAAGAGCAGGATGGTAGGGACAGGGGAAGGCAGAAGGCAATAGTGTGAGATTCTGTTGAGTCTTGAGTTCCTACATTATTTCTTCAGTTTGATAGGCAGCTTGCACCCAAAGCCATCAGTGAACCAGCATCTTTTGAGTGACTTTGTGTTTGTGTGCGTGTATGTGTGTATATACTCATATGTATGTGCTTGCACTGGAGTTATACCGAGGTCTTTGCACATGCTAAGCAAATGCTCTACTATTGAACATTTCTAACCCTGTTAAGATTATTTCTAATAGATTCTCTGGGGTAATGGCCTAGTTAAAATTGTTTCCTGTTTGGACTGGGATGTGGCAGCTCAGGGATAGAGTGCTTGCCTAGCATGTGTGAAGTCCTGGGCTTCATTCCAAGCACTGTAAAAAATAAAAATAAAAAAATAAAAAAAATAAAAAGAGGAGGCAGGAAAACCCCCCCCCCCAACAAAACAAAAACAGAAGCTATCCATTCTTAATCCAGCCATCAATAGGTCCCTGAAATTCCCTAGTTGAAGACCTACATAGGGTAAACTACCTCTAGCCACTTCCAAGGTAACTTGGAGTCCATGTTGGCTCCTTGGGTTTCTTGCCTTCAAGTTATTGTCTTCAAATGTGTATCTGCATACAAGAGTCCCCTCTGAGATGTTACTGCTTGTCAAAGATATTTCCTGCTCCCGTGACGGCCCTACCTTCCCTACCTACTGGTTGATTAGCCCTTCTCAGTCTGTGCTTTTTCTCACTAGCCTAATACAGTGTCATTTTTGTTTCAGACTCAGTGATTCCTTGACTGAAAGCAGAAGTAGACGATCTGTGACACACAAGGTCTATTGGGCACTAAGTATGCCTGATCTCTGGACTCCTTAGGTCCTGATGCACTAGATGGAAGAGTCTCAGGACTCTTCTGAAAATGTTAAGGGTTCCTCTATCTGTTTGTTTACCTGAAGTTACAGGTCACAGATATTCATCTCTGTGCCTGAAAATTGCCTTCTTTTCCCCTGGATACCAGCTGGGGCTCTCAGAGGGCCAGTCTTGTTTTGTGGCTTGATCCTCTTCTTTAGATAATTTGGCTTTTTCACAAACACCATCTCTCCCTCTCTAACACCATCATGAGTCCCACAACCATACCCACACATCTCATATGGCCTTTCTTCTAGGGTTGGATCCCCAGTCCTCATAAACACGCACACTTTCCAGCAAGGACACTTGGATTTCCCTCACCTATGCCTGGAGTTCCTGAATGGGGAGTTCCCATTTACACTCTGTGTAGTATTCTTGAGACTGATTTCATACTGACTGAGTATGAGTAATTTTATCATGAAACACAGAACAGGGTGATAGATGAGGGACATGGGGCAGATGATCACCTGGCTATTTCCCACTTTAAGAGGGATGCTCAAAGGGGCCCTGCCTTGTATAGAGGGACAATGATGAACCAAGGGAGGAGGGAAGAGAAGAAGGATCTGTATTATGGTGATTGGCAAGGCTTTGGAAGTGGGGGAGACAGAAGACATAGATCCAGCCTTCCTGCCATGGTCCCATAGGAGCATGTCATGAGGCATGGCCCTGACTTGGTAGGAAACATGGCTGTCTCACAAATATGCCCAGGCCAAGGTCCAGAGGTAGAGGTTGAGGGACAAACAGGTATGACTTTTATTCCAGATTAAAAACAAAAACAAACAAACCAAACCAAAACAAAACAAAAACAACCCCCAAAACATGAAGTTGTTCTCACATGTGTCTTATTTCTTCAGCTTCTTCACAAATTGGTGTGATAATGTCTTTTTCACTATCTTATCCGTACTAGCCCAAGTCATATCTTCCTTAACCTTTGGATGTGGATGCACTGGGCTCCTGGAACCTCTTCCATTTATTTCATTAGGAAACCTACCTATCCCTAGTGGACATGGGGGCAAACCTGCCCATCTTCCCCTAAGACCCAAGCCACAGTAAACAGCAAGGAATTCAGCAGGCTTGAGGCCACATAACCAAGGAGCAAGCATCTAATCTGTTTCTTGCCTGTGAACTTCCTGGGAACTGGATGACCCTGACTACCCATAGTAAAAATGCCCAAGTGTCTCAGGTGTGGTGAACCAGCCCAGGTCCCATCTCTACCAAAGTAAAGCCCCTTAATGCTAGGTCCATGCAGCCAGGAAGGTGATCCCTGGGCTAGCCACAACATCAGACAGATTCAGTCCTGCAGGAGTGATTGTGCTGTTTATTGTGTGGCTGGTGGGTGCCCATTGGAGCTGATAGCCAACAGTGCTGTCATCTTAGTTGATGAGCCTCAGAGAGAAGGCTGGGGGTGGTGCAAGGGGATTCTGGTACAGGAGTAGAGCTGTCCCCAGGCAGCTGGGCAGCTTCCCATGAGGCTACTGCCTGCTCAGCTGTGGCGCCAGGCCCATCCGGGAAGTCTGGGCTGCTGCCTGCCCACAGCTGCCCCTGGGCCTGCTCCAGTGAGTTGGTCTCCAAGGCTCCCACCCTACCACAGCTGATTAACCCTTTCACCCCTGGTTACAGGGATGTTGTGTGAATGTGGCTCAGGCAGATACCTACTGTATAGTAGCCAGGGATGCCTATAAAAGTTGCAGGTACATGGGTCCTTTTCACTGAGGACACCATCTCTCCTCCCCTTTCCCTGTAGCCAGGCCTTCCCCTTTCTTCTTGTGACAGAAGAATTCAAATGATTAACTGGTAACTGTTTGTTTCTGCTCAAATTATTAGTGGGCTGGGCACCCTGCTGGTATCTTCACATAAATATTGAAGCCAGTGACCGCTGCCTTCTCAAGATACTGAGGCTCCAGAGGCTATGACTTGTCTATAGCTTTTGTATAGAGACTAGCTGCATTTTGCCTCCTACTCCAGGGTTAAATGTCTTCTTCCCCCAATACAGGGAAATGACTTGGTCTATGGAAGAACTTGACCTCGGGATCACCAGGGCTTCAAAAAGGGCATGCATATGATGGATACCATGAATAAAGAAACAAGTCCAAACACAAACTCCAGAGAAATGTCCAAAGCACTTAGAGGCAAGTGATACTTCAACCCTTACCTCTCCTTGACCTTTGAGAGACTCAGAGTCATCCATATTCCTCTTGCCTACTACAGAGCCAGATTGAACTATCACACAGGACCAACACCCCCTCCTTTGTGGCTTCATTTCTCCCACTGCTGCCCAGCATTGCCAGAGGTACACACTTCTCCAGGTGGAAGTCTGAGCACTGTCTGCTTCTGTTGGAAACAGATGAACCTCGGAGTCCCAGGTTCTACTTTCCTCAGCGACAGCAGGAGTCTGTGGGACAAGACTCCCAATTATCCAGTGATGTGGAAAGAGTTTTTTGATCGTGTTACAGTTAGTTCTTTTAAATGAGATTGCTGGTACCAGTTGGCAGCAGAAACTCAGGGTTCTGAAGCTGGTGATATACTGCAGTGTTTCAGCCCTTCAGTTAAACTGCTGTATTAGCAGTAAGTTCAGGTGATCACCCATGCCTGATCTGGTGGCTTCTAGAATGCAGGTTCTGAGGCTGATCCAAGTGCTAGGAGCCCAGGGCTCTGGGAGGTCTGAGCTGACCTGGATGAATTGGGTAGCTGCTTCTAGGCAACCAGACCAGCTCCACCAGCTACCATGATGCTTCCACTATGGCTGCCTGGTGGAAGTCAAGTCCTGAGGTCCAGTGGTGAATCCTTTGGGGAGAAGGGGAGCCCTTCCTTCCCCAGAATAAATGACAACTCTCAGCCGATCTTTGATGGTGTAGATGTTGCTGACCTGTTTATTTCATGTGAAACAGGGACAGATAAACCTTGTGCAGTGGGAGGGATGTTGAGGATGAATGCGTGTCATTGGCTGGAACTAGAATGCTAGCAATACTGTATTTGCATGGGGAAAGATAACAGGAGACAAGCTCACGTCACTGACTTCCTGTAACCTTGAGTTACTACCTGTAACCTTGGGGGCTGTGCAATGTGCTCCTGATGCATGCATGGGAAACAAGGAAAGAGCTTTGTTCCACACCTTCAGTTCTCAGGATGAAGTTTTAAGTCTCAAATGTGAGATTTCCAGGGTTTGAACATACTCCATTTTCGCTAGTACATGCCAATTCCTCTGGAGGCACGGTTCATGAGTCTGACACTCCTTTTAAGGCTCTATGTAGTCCTGGCTCTCTCCCTTATGCAGACCAGGCTGGCTTTAAACACACAGAGCTCCACTGTCCTCTGCCTCCTGAGAGCTGGGATCAAAGGTATGTGCTACCATATTTATGTGTATTTCAGAAAAGTGTGTGGGTGTGTATAGTACTACAGCATGTATATGGAAATGAGAGTACAACTTTTGAGGTCAAATCTCCTTCTACCTTGTAGATCTCAAGGATCAAACTTGGGTATTCAGTCTTGGTGGCAAATGCCCCTACCTGCTGGTGCTATCTTTCCTTAAAAAAAATTTTTTTTGCTTGTTTTTCTGAGACAGGATTACTGTCTGGAAATTTCTGTGTAGACCAGGCTGGCTTTGAACTTACGGAGATCTGCCTCTTTCTCCCAAGATCTGGGATTAAAGGCATGTGTCACTAAGCACAGCTTAAAAAAAAATTATAATGAGCCTGTCAGTGGTGATGAACACCTTTCATCCCAGCACTCTGGAGGCAGAGGCAAGTGAATCTCTGAGTTCAAAGCCAGCCTGTTTTATAGATTGAGTTCCAGGACAGCCAGAGAAACCCTGTCTCAAAAAACAAACAAACAAACAACAAAATGATTATAATGGTTCAAAGCTGTAGATTTTTCTCTAGGAATAGAGAAAAAGGGATGTTTTAATGTAAGATTATTTAAGAGTTAGGCATCAGGGACTGAAGTATGTGTGTCAGGCTATGGCTTCCACTCTGACACTTGCTGTTTCATCTACTTCAGGGAGATCTCAACACTGGTATTGTCTTCAGGATGGAGCAGAGAATCTTATGGACCTAAAGTCTTAGTTCTATACCTAGTCTTAGGACCTAGACCTAGCTCTCTGTAAGACAGCCCCATACCATTCCATACTCTTGTGCATTTCAGTTAAGTGATAGCTGGGGCATGAAGGTGAAAGCTAGCTACATTTCCAGCATCTTCCCAACTGTGTCTGTCTGATCCCAAAGTCCATCCTTGGTTGAAGGGCAGGGATCTGTTGACCTAAGGACCCTTGTTTTGCTTATCTAAAAAAACAGGATGATAAACAGGTTATTGAATGCTGTGAGCATTTTCACTGAGTACAATCACCTCCTGCCACAGGAGACAGCACAACTGTCACAACAGCAGATGGCCCAAGAGAATACACAGCCAAATAGGGCTGAGCTCTCAGCGAAGGCCAGACTCTTGCTTTGAGGACAGGAACTAAAGCTGAGAACTCAGTACCCTGATACCAGGCAGGTACCAGAAGACTTTGCTGGAATTTCTGAGCCTTGGAATTGACCCCTTCACTGGCATTCATTCTGGCTATATTATGCAGAACAGCTGTTATTATCATTATCCAACTTTTGTATCAAGCCTGAAAAAGTTCAGATTGCTAGGGAAGACTATACTGCTACCGTTCATTCCTAGAGCTAGCAAGAGTGTTGTTCAGGGGCTGGAGAGATGGCTCAGAGGTTAAGAACACTGGCTGTGCTTCCAAAGGTCCTGAGTTCAATCCCCAGCAACCACATGGTGGCTCATAACCATCTATAGTAAGATCAGGTGTGAAGGCAGAATGTTGTATAAATAAATAAATCTTTAAAAAGGAAAAAAAAGAAAAGTTAAATTATTTAAAAATAAAAAAGAGTATTGTTCAGGAGAGATCCATTGAAACAGAAGGCTGCACAGAATATGTTCCTAGAGAAGACATAAGACTCACACACTTAACAGCTGTTTTCCCTGGAAATCTGACCAAGAAGCCAGGGAGCCTAAGTAGAAAAAAAAAAATCTGGGCTTGGGAAAGTTTGTCCCTAGCCTCAACTGTGTAGAATCTAAGTGTGTTCTGGGGCTGAGAGTTTGTATTATATGTAGGGAATGAAATTGGTTTCCTCAAAACAGATTTAGATGAGAGGAGGGGCCATTAACATCCAGCCAAAGTCAGAGTACTGAAGTGTGGCTGGTTTGTCATGTGTTTCCCATTAATGTTTCAGTGCGATACAAAGTCACAGTGTATATTTAGAAAGCAGGTCTCCTCTAGCTCTTAGACTTGTAGGAGATGGAGTAGAGGGTGGTCCTGTGACCTGTGTAGGTGGCATCTGTGTAAAGAAACATGAGGTGCTAAGAAAGCCTGGATGGGAATGTAAGGAGACTGTGGACTTAAGGAGTTGGAAAGCCATTTGCCACACAG
>CM053764.1:0-70263 GCA_028658305.1 Pachyuromys duprasi
CTAACCCTTTAATACTCTACCTCTGACCCCTGACCACGACCCCGACCCCGACCCTGACGCTAATCCCCCTAACCGTTACCCTAACTCTCTAACCCTAATCCTCTAACCCTAACCGTAACCCCTAACTCCTAACCCCTACCCCTACCCCTAATCCTTAGCCTAACCTAACCTTAACCTAACCCTAACCCCCCTCTAACCCTAACCCTGACCCTGACCCTGACCCTAAAACTCTGCTAGTGCCCCTGACCCTGACCCTGATGGAGAATGATAAGATGGAAAAAAAAATTGTGTTCTCTGATACTTTGTTTTATCTCTTGATCTATTGACCCACTATTACTAGAAAATATTTTTCACTGTCTTTAGTAACATTTTTTGTCATAAATCTAGTCTATTTGACTGAAATTAGCATAGCTTTCCAGCCTTGTTATGGCTACTATTTGTGTGGTAATCCTTTTTCATCCTTTATTTTCAAGCTATTTTGTATCCTTTAAGCAAATGTGGTGTCTTACAGAAACTACACATTTAGGTCTTGCTTATTTTTGCCTCACCTGACAATCTTGGTTTTCCTACATAATTATTGATATAGCTAAAATTTTATTTGTCATTTAATGTTTATCCTCTGTGACTCATTCTGTGGTTTCCCTGTTTTAGTTTTTGTTGTTTAAAATCCATCCTTTTCTTTTTTTCTAATTTTCTTTCTGATTTTCTTAGTTAGGGTTATTATTGCAATGAAACACTGTGACCAAAAGCAAATTGGGGAGGAAAGGGTTTATTTGGCTTACAATTTTACATCTCTTTTCATCATCACAGGGCCAGAACTTGAAGGCAGAGACTGATGCAGAGACCATGGAAGGGTGCTACTTATTGTCTTGTCCACATTGTTTGCACAGCCTGATTTTTAAATGAACCTAGGACAATCAACCCAGGGATGGCACCACCCACACATGGGCTGGGTCCTCCCACATTAATAACTAAGAAAATGCCTTGCAGCTGGATTTTATGGAGGCATTTTCTCCATTGAGGTTGCCTCCTTTCAGTAGAGTTTCACACAAACTCTACTTTGTGTGTCAAGTTGACCTAAGACTAGCCAAAACAGCCCCATTGCTGAAGATAATGCCTATATAACTCACTGAACATGCAGAAGTCAAGTTGGCCCCTACATAGAGCCTTCACCCCTACATTCTAGCATCCTTGGTAGAGAAAAGTACTCTGCAGGCTATGAAAAGAAAAACAATAACACCAACCCAGCCACAAACCCCTAACCCCTACAATGGAGTGCTGACTCCAAGATACACTAGTGTAATAGTTCCACAAAGCTTGTGGGAGTGACCAACCAATGTCTGATTTAACTTAAGACCTACTCCATGAGATGGAACCCTGACACTGTGCAGGTCACCAAGAACCTAAGATTACACAGCTCAGGGACCTAGGACAAAAACAAATATTACTATTCTAACAAACAAACAAACAAACAAACAAACAAACAACAAACCTAGCAATAAATGACTCCTAATGACATTCTGCTATACTCATGGATTAGTGCCTTGTTCAGCCATCATAATAGAAGCTTCTTGCAGCAGATGGGAACAAACACAAAGACCCACAGCTAGATATTATGCAGAGAGTGAGCCACCTTGCTTGGAACACACATCCCTAAAGAGAATGTCTCCATCAAAACCCTCTCTTCAGAGCTCAGGAAACCCTGTGGAAGAGGAGGCAGAAAGAGTGTAAGAGCCAGAGGAGATGGAGGACACCAAGAAAACAAGGCTCTCTAAATCATTCTAATCAAAGCACATATGAACTCACAGAGACTGAGGCAGCATGCACAGGGCCTGCAATGGTCTGTACCAAGTCTGCATATAAATTATGGTTTCCTGTTTAATTGTTTTTATGGGATTCCCAAGTGTGTGAATGAATGGGTTCTGTCTCTTCTGCCTTTTCTTGAGTCATTTTCCTTCTGTTTGTTTGTTTTGTCCAATTCCAATGTGTTAATTTTTGTTTTGTCTTATTTTACTATTATCCTTAAGAAGCCTGTTTGTTTTCTAAAGAGAGATAGAAAGGGAGTGGATCCAGGTGGGAGGGCAGTTGGGAAGGAAATGAGAGAAGAAGGAAAACCATAATAAGGGTATTGTGTGAGGAAAAAAAAAACTATTTTCAATAAAAGGCAAAAAATGAGAACCTTGGTCTTCGTACATAATTATTGATATAGCTAGACTTTTATTTGTCATTTAATGTTTATGTTCCACAATTCTCAGTGGAACAATTCTCAGAATGGACGCATCTTCCCAGAGGTATATGGGACTGCTTTGTAGCAGCTGGCTATGATTTGCCTCATGCTCTAGAAGAGGCATGATTTTCCCAGCTGTAAATACTTTCTGTGATTGTGTGGCATTTGGAGTTCTGGGGGTAAGGGGTATATAAATACAAGAGCCCTGAGAGGTGTTGGGGGATTGTTGTTATTGGTCATGGTTTGTTAAGTAGTCATTCACAAAGAAGAAACAACAAGAGGAAATTAGATATCTTGATGGGGAAGATGCTCCAGGAAGCTTGTTGCCCCTAATCAGCAGGTAGTATTCTAAAAGTAATTTGTCCCCTTTCTAACCTCTGCCCTTATTCAGGGATCTCTTTCCTTTCCTTTCTATCCTTTTTTTTCTCTCTCATATCTAGTTGTTAGGGGGTTGAAAGGGTGGAAGAAAGAAGAACCCACAAAGTTGCAAACTCTACCTACAATGGATGACACACTTAGGAAGACTAAAGTAGAGTGAGGAGCTCACTCTAGCAATTATTAATATCATGGATACTACTAGAGTTATGCCTACAGAAGATAAAATCTTTATACCAAAAGATACTTGCATGTGAAGCAGTATTCACAAGAGCCAGAACCAATCCAGATTCCCTTCAGTGGGTAGGTGGAGAAACAAAGCTTGGTAGATTTATGCAATGGAATAATACCTCATCATATAAAATAATGCAATTTTGTTATTTGCACCAACATGGGTGGAACTGGAGAAAATATGTTGAGTGAAACACACCAAATACAGAAAGACAAATGGCATGTGCTCTCTCACTATGTATATAAACCTATGTCACTCTTATAGATTCTACAATGGAAAAGAATGTGATGGAACAGCATGAGACAAGGAACGGCATATAACGGGCATAGAGAGAGAAATCAGGAGGACTTTCAGAAAGAGGAAGAGGCGGAGGAGTGGGAGATAAGCAATAGCTGCTCAGAAGGTTGCCAGTACAGTTGCTCATATTAATACATAACAGTTGAAAAATTTTCAACATTATTAGTCTCCCCCGTTTTTTTTGTTTGTTTGTTTGCTTTTGTTTTTTTTTCTTTTTTCTTTTTTTCCTTTTCTTTTTGGTTTTTCAAGACAGGGTTTCTCTGTGTAGCCTTGGCTGTTCTGGACTCACTTTGTAGAACAGACTGGCCTCAAAGTCACAGAGATCCGTCTGCTTCTGACCCCCGAGTGCTGGGGTAACAGGCCTGTACCACCATGTCTACCTCCTCCTCTTCTTCAAATAAGTCTTGGTATATTAGCCTAAGTTGTCATAGAATTCCCAATACTCCTGCCTCAGCATGTCAACTGTAGTGGTTGCTACCTTGTAACTCCAAACATAGATATCGCTTTTTTGGTGTACAAGTTCTTGTGCATTTCTATAAAGGGTATAGGTTCAATTTAAAATTCTCTGACAAGAATATTTTATTGCAGAAGGGTTTTGTTTTGCTTTATCTAGTAGCTGGCATTTTCTGTATGTTCTAGAGAGTTATGTAGATGACATTTGAGTTTATTTTCCTATTTAACTGTGAAATAAAGAACTCTAAAATTACTGTATGAGACTCATTTTGAAGTGATAGGCTCAAGCTGAGATGCAATTATTAAATGGTGTAGACACAAAATTACAATCGATACTAAAGGTGTGTCTTTGTTAGTTTTGACTGTCAACTTGACACAACCTAGGGTCATTGGAGAGAGGAATGGTCTAGATAAGATTGGTCTGTGGGCATGTCTGAGTTGGGGGTTGACTGTTAAAGGAGAACCGTTCCACTGAGGGCAGCACTATTCTCTAGGCAGGTGGTACTGGGTTATACTAGAAAACTAGCTAAGTATGGTGTCTATGAACAAGCCTTGCCTGTGTCCTGGGCTCCATCCCTCTTGCTTTCCCATGGTCTTGGTTGCAATTCTTTGCTGCAGCACCAAACTTCTGCTCTTTACTGGGTTATTTGCATCAGTATACAAACGATCGCTACCAGCCCTGGCCAAAACCCCTAGCAAAATTTCTCCATGGCTACACATCTTCTTCCAGCTACCACCAACACTGGGATCACCTGCACTCCCAAGTACAGGCTTTGTTCTCACCACCCACTGGCTCTGCTGTTGTCAAGATGGCCCAGACTCCTTTTTGATAAAGCCCACTGTCGATTCTCTGTCTCTGTCACTAGACTCCCAGGAAGCAGGTTTCAGGACTGAAAAACGTCTGTTTCATAGCTCAGTCCCGCCCCCCCCCGCCCCCTCCTCCGTCTTCAGTGGCCTACTTAGAATGTTCTAGACCCAGTCATCACATCCAGACATTTCATTAAATCTTATACAAAATGATCTTCTGTATGCAGATGAAGGCTAAATCTACACCTTTGGAAATGGAGAATGACCACACGGACAGCCTATTTAATATCCCCCTGTATTATCTGAGCCGGGGTGGGGGGGCTGGGTTTGTATCCTAGTCTTTTCCTATGCAGTCTTCCTTAATTTTATTCATGAAATGGAAATGATACTCTTTGAATTACTTAGCTAAAGCTAGTGAGGATTAAATGGAAATGCATATGCAAAACACCCACAAAGGGGCTGCCAAAATACTTGCTGTTAAATGCAGGGTTTGTTTACTTGCTTATATTCTGTCCTAGCAGTCTTGAGAAGAAGAATCTTGCATATGGAATTCAACCAAGAACTCCCCGGATCTAGAATGGCTCCGGGCATATGGCAGGAGCTAGAATGATGAATGCATTCACCTAAAGTTGAGAGGCAGAAGTCCTTATAGAAGATAGCTCCATTGCCACTGGTTGCTTCTAAGAGCAAGATCCACTTCTTAGCTTCCCACACAAGAGTCTTAGGAATCGCTAATCCCACGAATACAGTCCTAAGGAAGCTGCTATGGAGTTCCTGGATCTGATACCGCTTTTCCGAGGAATGTTTTCTGTTTGTTTGTTTGTTTGTTTAGTTCTGTTTTGTTTTTTGTTTTGTTTGAAAATATAAAAAAACAGGTATTGCTAGAACTCAGCCGCATGCTTTATCACTAAGTTTCCCCAGTATGTGAAACAGAAAACAGTTCTATCGTATGAAAAGTACATATGTTGGCATAACACGAATATAATTTAAAGGAAGACAATGCATTTCTCAGCAGTTACGGGAGTGAACGAACGCTTTTCCGAGCCCCGCCTTTAACTCTATCCTGCTCAGCATTCACAAGGACGCCCTCAGCAGCTACACCCCGGCAAACCCCGCCCTCGAGCTGCCTGTCCCTGTATGGCCGCGGCCCTCGCAGCCACGCCCCGCTGGGCTAGACTTCGCGCTCCGCCTCTGTGGTCCAGCGGTTCGGAACCGTCTGCTGAGCGTAGGAGAGCGCCCACGGGAGCGGATCCCGCGCACAAGTGCGGGAGTCTCGGCGAGCAAACATGGCGGCCCTGACTACGGTAGTGGTGGCGGCGGCAGCCACAGCAGTCGCCGGGGCTATGGCGGGGGCGGGGGCGGCCGCGGAGACCGGCGTGGGAGTGGCGCCGACGCCGCAACAGGTAACGGAGGAGGCTGGGGCCTTGCTCCGGGCGGGCCTGACGTTTGATGGCGCTTAGAGCCACGGCCGCCGTGCGGTGCTGGGTCAGGCCTCAGTGGAAGCCCTGGCCGTCGCTCCCTCGCGCCGCGTGAGAGGACTCCCTTTCTTTAAAAATGGGAGCTAGTGTTGGGAGCTCTGGATGTTAGGTCGGCAGTTGTCCAGGGCTCCAAGCGGCCTTGGAGGGAGTCTGAGCGCCAAGGTGCGAATCTGTTGATTGCATCGGTGCTACAACACAAGGAGAAACAGGGTATTTCCCGAGATGGGAGTCCTAAGGACCCCAGTCTCCACAGAGTGGAATGGAAGTCTTTTGTTCAGGTGATCAGACCTCTTTTCTGCCTCAGCTTTTTTTTTTTTTCCTACAGCACTTAATGCCACAGGATATATTGCATATTTTATTCCTGTTTTAAATTATGTTTCTGCCTCCATGAAAATGTAAGTATCAGGAAGGTAGACATACTGTTTCATTCCTAGTGCCGAGGACTGTGCCTGCTGGGTGTCCATGATGGTGCCTTTGAGATAGTAGGCACTTAGTAAATATTTGTGATTCAGTTCAGATGTGAAGCAATGCTACTGTGAATTGAATACTGGCTCCATCTTCCTTTTCTAAGGGAATACCGTGGGTTTTTGTTGTTGTTGTTGTGGTTTTTTGTTTTGTTGTTGTTTTCAACTGTGAAGTTAAGGAAATTCCATCTAGGGTAGATTTTCTTACACGTCCTTTGTTTTTCTCTTTATTCTCTCCAAATTTATATTGCTCTAACTTCCCAAGTATATTTTCTCCCAAGAGAAAAAAATAGAATGAATTTTTAAAATTGATTATGTAAAATGTTTTTAGGTATATATTTTAAAAATGCATGACCTTTTGTTGTGGTACATGCTTGTAATGCTAGCATTTAGGAGGCAGGGGTGGCAAGGTCAAGAGTTAGAGGCCAGTACAGGTTGCACAATGAGAACTTTTCTCAAAAACCAAACAAAAATGGTCTGATTCCAGTGGTGTAATTATGTTCAGTGTCATTTTCCATTAGGACTTTCTGCCATATTATAGTTCAACATGACTTCTCCATGTACATCATTATAATGTTTTACATCCTGCTGTACCTTTCTTACCAGCTTCCTAATACTGTAATTGGCATACACTACCATGATTCTGCTTCGGTGTTTGCCTTTACAGGGGTTGGCTCAGAATGGCCTGCGGATCTATTTCACTGTATGACATTAGCAATCCCTGGAGACTTCTTTGTTTGTCACAAATTGCTGGATGTGCTACTAACTACCACTACCAAAAGGTGCTCCTAACACCTAATAAAGACTGGAAGACAGTCCCTCCCTGGAGAACCGTTCAGTAATGCCAGTATACCTAGATTGAAAAACTCTATGTTAAGTATATACCTCGTAGCCGAGAATCACAGTAGTGATGAAGTGGAATTTCTCAAGAATATTAAGACGTTTTAAAAAGTTAAAATAGGGGCTGGGAAGATGGTTCAGTTGGTGAACTGCTTACTGCGTAACTCTGAAGACCTGAGTTTGTGGCTGGGTACTACAGCATGTACCTGTAATCCTAGTGCTGGAGAGTTAGAGCGAATTCCTAGGGCTTGCTGGCCAGGCAGCCTAGCCAAATCAGTAAGCTCTGCTCAGTGAGAGAATCTATCTAAAAAAATAAAATAATACAAATAAGGGGGAGAGCAATTAAGGAAGACACCTAATGGCAACCGCTGGCCTCCATGTGTATGTGTAACAACACATGAACCATACATACATGAAAAATTTAGAATCATTGATGTACTATGTTGTGATATTTTGGACAAGTTTATATGCTGTCTATCCTTCATATTCCTCCCAGTAGCTCCCCAACCCCCCCCCAGACACACACACCCTTAAACATACACATATGCACCTTAACACTGAACTTCAGTATTTGTCAGATGATTAAATGAACATTTCTCCTAAGCCTAAAACCACAACTGCTTTCTTGAGAAGAGATAACTCTTACCATATAGTCTCATGATACTAGAAATCTACCAAAAAGATCTAAAGTTCTTGTCAGCAGGGTTCCCTTACCAAAATACCACAGATGGAGTGACTTAAACAACAGAAAATAATCTTACCTATCCAGAGGATAGATGCTCAAACTCAAGGTGCTATGAGGACTAGTTTCTTGTGAGGTTTACTCTTGGTGCCTTCATATGGCCTTTGCTTTGGTTCATGTAGTGAGAAAGATCTCTGATGTTTCATAGAATACTTTATGCACAGTCCTTAGGGTATAGAAGACTATACAGTTCTCACCTGTTTTGAAAAGTAAAGTGATCTGTGCTGTTTAGTGTTTCTGCTATACATGTTCTTGTTCCCATGCAGTTTTATAGTGGTTTCCTCTAAAATACTCCCTCCTACAGGGAAGTGTGTTAAGCCCGAGAGTATTCTAAAGACAGATGAAACGGTATTCTCTGGGGAAGCTTCTTAAGATTCCAGATATGGGCTGGAAAGATTCCTCAATGGTTAAGAGCAATTGTTTTTCGGGAGGGCCTTGGTGTGATTTCTAGTACTCACATGCAGACTCACAAACGTTTGTACTTCTAGTTCTAGAAAATACAAAGCCCTCTTCTGACTTCTGCAGATACCAGTCAATGTGGCGCACAGACATACATACAAACAAAATAACCATACACATAAATTAAAAATAAATATAAAAAAAAAGACTCCAGATGTTTTAAGGAAGCAGGAAACAAACAACTCAGAAACTTCAAGAAGTCCCTGAAATTGACCAAATGCACTAGGGCCTTCCCCCTCTAATCTTATATAAGTAGAAAGGAATACTGAGAGACACTGTCAGACTAGCCCAGCTTCCTAGAAGAAGTAGACAAGACAAGCTACCTGGAAGAAGCAGAGACCAGCTGTACTGCCTGGTAAAGTCAATCTCCAACCTGTGAGATGCCTGCATGCTATGCAGTGAGCTTCAGGTTCCCAGCATTCATGAGTTGTCATCCATGCTGGCATGAGCTTTCAGTGATGCAGCTATCTTTGAGTAATTTCTTCTTTTAGGTATTCCCTCATCCATACTCTTACAGGTAAAAAGATAAAACTCATTGGCTCACCAAGTTGGACTTTGACAGTTGTCCTTTGTACTGGATGGTTTTCTGTCAACTTGACACAAACAAGAATCAGCAGAGAGGAGAGATCCTTAATTAAGGAAATGCCTCTTTGAGATCCAGTTGTAAGGCGTGTTCTTGATTGTAGATCAGTTGGGTAGGGTCTAGGCCATTGTGGGTGGTGCCACCCCTGAGCTGGGTGCCACCCTGGTTCTGGGTTCTATAAGAAGGCAGGCTCTATAAGCAAGCCAGTAAACAGCACCCCTCCATGACCTCTGCATCAGTTCCTGCTTCCAGGATCCTGCCCTGTTTGAGTCCCTGTCCTAATTTCCTTTGGTGATGAACAGTCTGTGAAAGTGTAAACCTTATAAGTCCTTTCCTCTCCAACTTGCATTTTGGTCATGGTGTTTCATTGCACTTCCTACAGGGAAGTTCGTTAAGTAGGAAATTTTTACTTTGGTCTGTTGGACTAAGCAGACTTTTGTTCATATCTGTTCAGGAATAGTGTCACATAGTACCTTTCAAGGCTGAAAACTACTCTTCTCAAATTTCGTGTTTGTTCCTAGCTGCTGTTCTTTCAGCCATTTTGGTTGCTGACTTATGGCTTTAAAGCATTGTAAAACTTTATTAGTGTATATGTGTGTGTGTGTTGTGTATGTGTGTGTACATGTGCCTGAGTACCACAAGGAGTGCATGTGGCATAGCAAGCACTTTACCAGGTGAGCTACCTCACCCCTGCCCCCATTTTTGAAGAATCTTAATAGCATACTAGTTGTTTTGAACTAGGTGTTACATCAGAGACAGGACTCTTTGTTTTCGTTCTAGTGGACTTCCTGAATTTTATGTCTCTTGGCTGACTGGAATAGCCTTTCAATAATAACTACATTCCATGGGAACTGAGAGATGGCTCAGTGGTGAAGAGCTACTCTTCTGGAGGACCAGAGTTTGGCTTCTAGCACCTACATTGGGTAGTTCACAACCACCTCTAACTCCAGCTCCAAGGGATATGGTGCCCTCTTCTGACCTCTGAGGCCAGAACACACACATGCTCACACACACATGCAAAAAATATTTAAAAATGTTTAAAAAATATATTCCAGAATTCTCTGATCTTCAAAACTGATTTTTTGTAGAAAGTCATGCACTTTGTATAGGGCTGGCTAATGATCTTCAAGGCTTTTCACATCCTAATGGCCAGCACCTGTGAGTATATAACTTTCTTATAAAAGAGACTTGGCAGCTGTGGCTAAAGACCTTAAAATGGGACAGTTATACTGGACTGTCTTGAGTGGACCCAGCATGACCCCAGAGGTCCCTTTATGATAGCCTGGGAATCAGAGTTAATCATGGTGAATACAGTGACAGAAGCAGGAAAACACAGTCATGCTAGAATAGATTCATGAGCTAAGGAGTGAAGGCAACCTCTCAAAGCTGGAAAATGGTAAGGAAATAAATTCTTCCTGGAAGACTCTAGAATGAACAAAGCCAAGTAGAGGTTATAGTGCCACACAAGACAAAGATAAAGACTTTACAAAATTAGTTCATAAACTGACTAAACATACAGCAACAAAACAAACTCCAGAAGCTTGGCTTTTGGCTTTGCCACAGTATGTTGCATTCAGTTCTTAACAAAAAGAAATGAAATATAAAGAACCAAAGTATAGTTCATACCTAGGAAGGAATAAAGTAGTAAAGAGGAAGACAAGGCTTTGGGTGTGCTAGACAGACTTTATATTAATTATGTTGGGATTTTTTTGTTAGTTTGCTTTGAGATGGGTACTTTCTATGTTGCCCAAGCTGATCGAAAACTCAAGGGTTTAAGTAATCCTCCTGCTTTGGCCTCCAGAGCAGCAAGAACTACAGATATACTGCCATGCACAGCCTTAATCATCTGTTCAGTATATTCAAAGAACAAAAGGAAAGTATTGTTTTAAAAACAAATCTCAAATACTCAATTTTTTACCAATAAAGACTCAGGAGCCAGATGACAAGGCGAAAGCCTACTAGCTCAGAGAGGCAGAAAAAGCCACCCAGCTGACCTTTCTACTCAGCCTACATCTCAGAAGGAAAAAGCTCCTCCACGATGTCTTAAAAGCCCTTCAAATGGAATGTCCCTCCTTTCTACTTCCTGTGTATCTATCTGTCCCTGGACTTCCTCTCACTTTCTATTTTTTTTTCCCCATGTTAACTTCCTGTCTACTGGTTGCTTGCTTGGCCTCTTGACCAAGGGTTAACATTATTTAATCCAGTTTACAGAAAGCTCCTGGATTAAAGGTGTATGCTAGGGATGAGCTACGCCATAACTAGAAACACGTTTCTCCAGTTCACAATGTCAGTTCACAGTGTGATCAAATTTCTTTCTATAAGGAATCATACCTAAAGAAGTTAAAAAAGGGGGGGGGGACAACGATATCTCACTAAATAGAGCATACACTCAGAGGGAAATAAGATCAAATCAAATTTTGGGGGTTAGAGAGTGCAAGAAATAGAAACTTCACCAGAGAGGCCTACCCCATCCCAGATTTAGCAAGTAAAAAAAATCTGCAAACTTGACTATAGGTTAACACAGGTTACACTGTCTGGGAAACACAGAAGATGATGATGATGACAACAATAAACAGGACACTGGAGTGGCTCATGACAATGAAAACCATTCTTGTTGTGGAAAACCAAGAAGCAGTGTGTAAAGTAGCAACTGGAGGCCAGACTATAATCTTCAGATACCTGCTCTAGTGACCTCCTCCCACCAGTTAATTCCCACCTCCTGAAGGCTCCACAGCCTCTCAAAATAGAATTACCAGTTAGGAACAAGCATTCAAAACAGGCTGTGTAATGTTTCACTCAGCCCTCAAAACTCATGACCATCTCATAATGCCAAATGCATTTAATCCAACTTTAAGAGTTCCATACTGTTCAGAAGTATAACTATTGAGACTTGGGGTCATCTGTTAGCTGTGAGCTTATTAAGTAAAAAATAAAGTTACTTTAAACATACAGTGACACAGAGGAGACACCCCCATTCCAAAAGAGAATGATGGGAGAATAAAGTAAGGAATAGGACCAAAGCTAGACTGAAAGCCAGAGGGCCAAATATTAAACTGAGTGGCTTCACAACCAGCCTCTAGAGCACATGGTATCAGGATTTGAGTTCCAGTGGGTTTGGGTAGCACTCCCTCTCCATTGTGGCCTCTTTCTTGTGATGCCTTTATTGGGTGTCTAGCTTTGTTTGGTAGATAAGCCACATTTCTATTGTCTGCAGCATCCTTGAGTCTTCTTCAAGGCTTAGGCTTCAACCTCAAAGTCTCATATATTCCTGGACTCCTAGAAGGGAATATGACTCTGCTACATATTGTCTATCCTCCTAGGCTTTTCTCTGGAATCCTGTTGGAAACCCCTATAATCCTGTAACTCTTGGGCTGTCTATGCCTGCAGACAACATCATGTGGATCATAGCAAATAATGCCACCAGGTCAAGCATTAGCCAGATCCCACTGAACTGACTGACTGCAGTAGTGTCATATTTTTTCTCAGCTTGATACAAATCTAGACATACCTAGGAAGAAGGAAGCTCAGTTGAAAAATTGCTTTCATCAGATTGGCCTATGGGCATGTCTGTGGTAGCATTTTCTTGATTGCTAGTTGATGAAAAGGGTCCAGACCACTGTGGGCAGTTCCATCCCTAAGCAAGTATAAGAAAGTTAGGTAAATCTGAATCTGGAGAAAGCCAGTTAGCAGCATTTCTCTGTGGTCTCTGCTTCTGTTCTTAATTTGACTTTCCACCATGATACAGAGCCAAATAAACCCTTTTGTCCCCAAGTTACATTTGTGGTTAGTGTTATATCACAGTAATAGAAAATACACTGGAACAAGTGGCCTCTGAGTGCCTGGGTAGCGGAACCTTACCCAGCAGGCTGTACTGGAGGAATGTTCATCTTGGAGCCCATGGTAGATGGGCTCACTAATTCCTGAAGTGTCCTCAAGGCATCTTTCCTTTGCTACAGTACTGATTGCTCAGTTTCTTTTTAATGATGCTAAGCTTTTCACCATCTTTGTCTTACTGTGAGTTCCTTTTCTGATTAGAACATAGGGCTTTCACTCAGTTCAACTTTGCTTTTTGTTTTGTTTTATTTTGTTCCTGATTTTTACTGTAAAAGTGGGTAAGGGCAGGCAGAAATAACTTCTATAGATTGAATGCCATGCTCTCTTGAAATTTCCTCCATCAAAAGAATCAGTCTACTGCTTCTAAATGCACCTCACTTAAATTTACATGACACAGGTAGAATATTTTGTCAGAATGTAACATGAATGGCCTTTAGTCCAATTTAAAGTCCTTGTCACTCTATGGACTGTTAAGGAAGTTGTTAGGGTCAGAGCTTGGACCCTAGCAGCGTTGACCAACTAGGATCATCATCTACTTTAAATAGGCCAGGTAAACAGACAAGTAATGGTAAAAAGTAGAGAAGGATTATTTACTCACCATTGACCCTTTAGTTCTTCAAATCCGTCTTCAGGTCGTGGTATGAGATTTTGTTTTAGAGGGTATATTAGGTACTTGTCTTTTTGCTGGGACAAAATACCTGACAAAGCAATTTAGGAGGGGGAGGGTTTGTCTTGGCTCACAGTTGGAGGGTGTGGCCCATCATAGAGTTGTGGTGGTAGGAACTTGAGCTAGTCACACTGCACCTGCACCTGCAGCCAAGAAGAAAAAGATAGTTGCCTATGCTCAATTCACCTTTTCCTTTCTGTTTAGTCAAGGACCCTATTAATCTGGAAAATTCCTACAGGCCTATCCATGATTTTAAGTTCTGTTAACTTGACAATCAAGATTATCACAGAAGTTAGGAGGTCTGTGTAGCTAAATGGTTCCAGTCAAGCTTGGCCCTGCCCTGTTAGTGACCTGTCATTGTCTGGGCTACAGTTTCTCCTACAAGGTGGTCTAACACATTGTCAAAACTACATGAAATCTCTTTCTTGGAGACAGGGTTCTCCTATGCCTTATACCAGGCTTTAGTCTTTTTCTTCTTTTAGCGTAAGAATCCCCAGAGAAATTCCAAATTCTTGGGGCCCATTAAGCCTCAGTATCAGGCCTTCAGTAGTGTGATAGCTGAAGGGAGGGGCCAAGTGTCTCTTTAAATTATCTTCATTCCTGCCTGGACGGATGGAGTACAGTTGTCTCTTCATTTCCTCTGGCATTCTATTCTTCTATACTTCCATCAGATTCACATTTTTTATCTTTTCAACATTCTAGGACTTGCCCAGCCTGAATCTATAGGCACTTGTAAACTATTTCCACAGACCAGTTCCAAAGGTTTTTTGTGTGGGATGTAGTTACATAATGACTGTATTTCGCTGGTGCTAGTTTTCTTATATTAGTTACTTTTTTATTGTTGCTACCACAGTAATGGAGGAAAGGTGTATTCTAGTTGATGAATCCAGGAGGATTCAATTTATAAGTGGGAAAGGCATAGGAGAGGTGCTGTTTGTGGCAACAGGAGTGTATAGGGAGGCTATCCATATCACAGTATGCCAGGACCAGAGAATGAGGCAGGAACCAGAGGCAAGCAGCATTCAGAGACTCACCCTTCATGACTTACTCCTGCCATCCAGGTCCCATCTCCTAAAGGTTTGTGGCTTTCTGAAATTGTGCCTAGCTGAGAGACAATGATTCAAAACATGAGCCTCGGTGAGACATTTCAGAGTCAAGTCAAGATTTATTTTTAAGTATGCATTTGTGTTGTTGGGGTGAAGGTGTGTGAACATGCACTTGAGTGCAGGCGTCCACAAAGGCCTAGGATCCCTTTGAACTGGAGTTACAGAGGATTGTGAGCATTCCATAGTGTGTACTGGGAATTGAACTTAGGTCCTCTGCCTGAGCAGCATGCACTCTTAACTGCTAAGCCATATTTCTAGTCCCTGTGTGAGAAATTCTTATGTGACCTTGGGTGTGTGGATCTTCAAGTGAAACACTTACTGATAATAAATCATATAGAAATTTGTTTTAAAAAATGGTTTGGTATACACATAATTTTACCATTTATTAATGATGAAAGGAAATTTGCATCCTAATAAGGTTAAACTAAATCTTGTGATACGAAACTGACTGCCACTCCAAAAGGTTGTAAAAAGTTAAATTTCTTCGGAGATTGGTTTGAAGCACCTCAGGAATGCTGTGACAATTGCTCACTCTGAAGACTATTGAAGCACCTCTGGCATCCCCCCTCCATGCCTCTCACAGTGGTCCCCTTTCTCTTATTCTCGCTCTCTTCAAGACCCCATCATGTTTATTTCTCTATATGTGTGTCTGTTTCCTTTCCTGACTGACTGATACCCTCCTTTACATTGAACAACATGTAAATATACTCTCTGGTAAAATTCAATGGGCCCTGAAAAACCTATGTATCTGGCACATATTTACCTATCTACTTTCAGCTCTTTACTAATCTCTTTCCAAAGTTGTCTTTTGTCTGCTAGGCAGCCTTTCCGGACCTCGGAATTCACAATCCTAATCCCTTGATCTAATCACCTTCCCTTCTGAATGTACAATGCCTATCTCGCTTTGATGTGAACCTCTCAAATAGACCCATGTGAGTGTTCTAACAGAATATAAACACCCCCACCTCAGGCCCTGTATTTCCATACTAGCACTTTTTATTGTTTATTCTTTTTTCTTTAAATATGTTTTTATTCGATTGACTTTATATCACAATGTTCAATCCATAGATGCTAAATGACTTGTGAATAAATTACATATTTCTGTCAGTAATCCTTGGACACAACATTTCATGCTCAACTTAGCATTTGAAGATAGAATTTCTTTTGTCTACAAAGTATGTATTTATTTTATTTGGATATTTTGCCTGCAAGTGTGTGTGCATACCTTATGCATGTCTGGTCTCTGCAGAGGCCAGAAGAGGGTATCAGAACTGGAATTGGAGTTACAGTCAATCGTAAGATGTCGTCTGGGTGCTGGGGACTGAACCCAGATCCTCTGTAACAGCACCAGTGCTTGTAACTACTGAGTAATCTCTCCAGCCCCCAAAGTGTGTTTTTTAAAAACCTAGCTTGGCCACATGATTATACCCCAGACACTGTCGATGCTTTATTTCTCTGGACATCTCTTGCCACTTTTATCATTAAGGCTACTTTTGTTCACTGTGTAGAATGATGGTGGAGTTCGTCCTTTTCAGCTTCAGAACTGGAAGCAGAAAGTTAGTCAGATGAAGAAAGCAGAATTCATACGCACAGCAGAAAAATTAAAGAATCAGTGAGTATAAAAATATTGCCTTTCCATTAAAGTTTCTTTAGAGGATGAAATCCTTTCAGCTTCTTTCTTACCTCTTGCTTCGTCTCACAAACAACAAAAGCCCCCTGAACACATCCTCTAGTCCATAGGGCTTGCTGCAGTCTCACCTATTTCTCCCAGTATGTTTATCTATATAAATTTTTTCTTTGTGTTGCAAGATGGGTAGATCTGGGTAACTGTGGAGAACATTGCCTCTCAGGGTGTGTGCAGTGATGTCATTGGCTAGAGATATCCTGCTGCATATTATATTCAGGATTAGAGAGTAAATATTCATATTTACTTTGTGGGAGAAGAAAAACAAACACTGAGAAAATTGATTCTTTGCCAACTTAAAAAGAAAATAAAACCTCCTTGATAGTATATTTTATTTTCTCTTGTTTTACTTGAGGGCTGTAACTAACACTTAGACCCTCAAAGCCGAAGGCTTCTCTGTTTTCAAAAGAAATAAGTAATAGTTCAAATTATAGTTGGTTAAACGTGGACCTAACTAGTAACCTCTATTTTAGCTAATATTTTGATCCCTTACCCTTATTAGCCTAAGTAATAACACTATTATTTTTAAATGTATTGAACATAAAGTAGTAATTATTTCGAATGTCTTCACATAGTAAACAATTGAAATATATTTAAATCATATTTATACCAGTTGTTTCTTTTCCTAAAGAGTTATCGTCATAGAAAAAGATAAGCACAGTCATTTCTACAACCAAAGAGGCGACTTCAGAACCGAGCATAGTATGCTGGAAGAGCTGGAAAATAGACTGATAAACAGCAGGAAAACAGAAAGTAAGTTGGGTTCATGATGATTTACAAACTGCCGAGTGATCTACAGTATAATGCTGCCCTGTGCTGTCCTTGTGTACTTGCTGTGCTGTAGTTCTGTGGAGACACACACCTGGTGAGAAGTCTGTTTTTTAAGGACATGTATTTATTTTATTTTCCAGTTACCATTCAGTCATTCTAACTGATTTGTTTTTCTAAGTCTGTTTTTTCCATATTAATAGGAAAGACTTGATTTTGAGTTGATAAATCAGCAAATGCTATTAATATTTTAAAAAAATACTTTGTTTCCTGTGCTTTATGCACTCTGGCATTGTTGACTGAGCACTAGACCCAGTAAGTGTTAGCGGAGTCAGAGCCTACACCACTGTTTGTGCAGTGATAACACCGGGTTATTCCCATACCTGAGTTTCCTTACCTACAATTTCTGGCTCAAGAGAACTGTCCTGTATCTGATACTGAGGTGAAATAAAAAACAAACAAAAGACCCAAAACCTTACAGGTTATACAGTAAATATGTTCTGTTGTTTGTTATGCAGATAAATCACTGTGATAGGGTGTAACAATAACTTGTATAATTAGATTCTGCATGTTGCAAAAATCCTTATACTACAAAAACTACTTAACATTGCTTCAGGAAAACATAGTGGCTGTTACTAAGCTTTACAGCATACTGATTTGTTAGACAGAGATTAAACTGCTCATGATATTGTCTTATTATCATGTAAATGAAATTTCTAGTAATTTTCCTTTCTAAGTATAAGATTATATCATTTTTAAAAAGTCATCTTTTGTAATGGGAGTAGCAAGACTCATTCTCTCTCATCTGCTGGAATGAGAATAGGATGTAATGGAAATATCACCTATCAATTGAATTCATAGAGAAATCTAGATGGTGATGTCTTAACTAGTGCTACTTTTGCTTTTGCAGATACTGGCAGGGTGATCTTCCATCTTTTGCTTATATTCTTAAACAGAGGGTACACATGTGTTTATTTTTGGGTGACTTGTTTTGCCCTTTCTTATGTTTCTTTGAGACAAGGTCTCCTGTGGCCCAGACTGACTTTGAGCTCTCCATATTGCCAGGGTTGACTCTCGCGTCTTCTACCTACTTTGCCAGTGCTGGCATTATGGGCACATACCAACATGTCCAATTCATTTTTCTCCTTTTTCAATTCAATTTTAATTTTCTTTACTGTTTTCTGTTCTTCAGTTTTGCTCTTCATTATTAATACTGTGTGCCTGTCTAAGAAAGGTTTGAGTACATGGTGTTTGTCTTCGTTAGGGTTTCTATTACTGTGAAGAGATACTATGACCATAACAACTCTCATAAAGGTAAACATTTAATTGGGGCTGGCTTACAGTTCAGAGGTTTAGTTTGTTCTTATCATGGCTGGAAGCATGGCAACATGCAGGGAGACATGGTGCTGGAGAAGGAGCTGAGAGTTCCACATCCAAATCCAAAGACAACAGGATCAGAGAGAGATATTGGACCTAGCTTGAGCATCTAAAACTTCAAACCACCCCCAGTGACACAATTCCTCCAACAAAGCCACACCTACTCCAACAAGGCTACACCTCCAAATAGTGCCCCTTCCCTATGAGCCTATGGGGGCATTTTCATTCAAACCTCTACAGTCTCTATATAAGCAGACACACTTTTTTCATGGATCACAGCTCTGAAGAAGTAAATAGCTATTCCTTACCTCAGGGACCATTCCTTGGTTTTTGATAAGTGCTTGTATTTTTTTTTTTTCTGTGAGTGGTTTGGCTGTACAGTGTTTCATTTCAAAATGACAAATGAAATAAGATTGCATAAGATAATTGTGTAACTAATGAGCTTTGGGGAAAAAGAAAATGACAGAAGTCACTTCCTAATTATTTAACTTTGCTAACAAAGTTCCTTTCCTTCCTTCACTGGCTTCCACCCTTGCCCATTACCCCTTCCTCCCTGCCTCCTGAGTGCTACAGTTTACTGGTGAGTACCACCACATTCAGCCTCAGGAAAGTTCCTTGATTTAAAAATTCAATAGAGGACCAAGCTTTATAAAATTGAAAAGGATGACATTTCTGTGTATTTTTAGACTTTGTAATTTTATAGAGTATAACTTTATTTTTTAATTAATTCACTTTACATCCCAGTCATAGCTCCCTCTCTTCTCTTCTTTCATTTCCATTTGCCCTTCCCTATTCCTCAGAAAATGGAAGCCCTCTTACCTACCTTCCCCAGCTCATCAAGTCACATGAGGACTGAGTTAGTCCTCTTCTGTGGCCTGGTAAGGCAGTCCTGTCAGAGGGAACCAGAATCAAAAAGCAGGCAACAGAGTCCATGTCAGAGATAGCCTCTGCTCTCCTTACTAGTGAATCCACTTGAAGCCTGAGCTGCCAATCAGCTACCTATATATAGAGGACACAAATATCTATCAACATCAGTGGACTCAGCTCTCCAATAAAAAGACACAGGCTAACAGAACAGTTCCATAAAGAGGACTCATCATTCTGCTGTGTACAAGAAACACACCTCAATAACAGAGTAAAGGGCTGAAAAAAGGTTTTCCAAGCAAACAGACCGAAGAAGCAAGCTGGAGTAGCTATCCAAATATCTGATAAAATAGACTTTCAACCAGAATTAGTCAAAAGAGATGGGGAAGGACACTTCATTCTCATCAAAGGAAAAATCCACCAAGAGGACATCTCAATCCTCAACATCTATGCCTCAAATACAAGGGCATATTTATATTTGTATTTATAAAAGAAACATTATTAAAACTTAAGTCACACATCAATCCCCAAACATTAATAGTGGGAGACTTCAACACCCCACTCTCACCAATGGACAGATCATTGAAACAGAAGCTAAATAGAGAAATAGTGAAGCTTACAGAGGTCATGAATCAAATGGACCTAATAGCTATCTATAGAACTTTTCACCCCCAAACACAAAAAAATACACTTTCTTCCCAGCACCACATGGAACCCTATCCAAAATTGACCATACGGTCGGTCACAAAGCAAATTCAATACAAGAAGATGGACTTAACCAATTGTTCTCTATCCGATCACCATTGATTAAAGCTAGACCTCAACAACAGAAATAACAAAAATCTTACACACTCATGGATACTGAACAACTCTGCTCAGTGGCCACTGGGTCAGGGAAGAAAGAAAGAAATTAAAGACTTTCCTAGAATTCAATGAAAATGAAGACACAATATACTCAAACTTAACAGACAACATGAAAGTAGTGCTAAGAGGAAAGTTTATAGCACTAAGTACCTTCATAAAGAAATCAGAGAGATCAGATACTAGCAACTTAGCAGCTTACCTAAAAGTAGAACCATGGCACCTATTTTCAACCTGTGGGTTGCATCCCCATTGGGAGTCACATATTAGATATGCTGTATATTGGATATTTACATTATGATTCATAACAGTAAAATTACGGTTATGAAATAGCAAGAAAATAATTTTGTGGTGTGTGTGGGGTCATCACAACACGAGGAACTATATTAAAAGGTTGCAACATTAGAAAGGTTGAGAAACACTGAACTAAGGGGCTGGAGAGATGGCTGAGTGTTTAAGAGAATTTGCTGCCTTTACAGAAGACTGGAGTTCAGTTCCCAGAACCCATACTGGGAATCTTACAATAGCTCCGGGGGATTCAGTGCCCTTGTCTGGCCTCCACTCACCCCTACATACATGCGTGAGTATATATATACCTAGAGATGGATACATATAAATCAAGATAAAAAGATCTTTAAAATAAAAAAATTTTCTTAAAATTTTGTTTGTTTGTTTTACAAAGTAGAACCATGCCAACGTCAAATATCCATATTTGGAGCCTTAATCCGGATTTTGGGTCTGGCTCCAAACCTATTGATGAGTTAGTAAAAACAAACCCCCAAAAGGACAGTATCTCAGTGTTCTAGTACTTGCCTTGTGTGTACAAGAAAGCTTGGGTTTGATTCCCAGCCCTGAAAAAAGTTTCCTGTAAGGGTTCTTGTAATGAAGCCCTTGGTGTTTTATGCTTGTAACAAGTCGCAGAAACAAAACAATAGAGAAGGAGGATGCACGGATTACTCGATTATGACAAAGAGATACTATCATTTGCACAGGTACAAATGAGTGTGTTTATGCTGTAAGGCTCCTAATGTAAATAAACATCCCAGCATAATCACTTCAAAAAATGATAAAGGAACTGGGCATGGTGGCGGATACCTGTGATCCCAGCAGAGGCAGGCAGATCTCTGTGAGTTTGAGGCCAGCTTGGTCTACAAAGTGAGTCCAGGACAACCAAGGCTATACAGAGAAACCCTGTCTATCAAAACAAAACAAAATAAAAAATCATATTAGATATTTATATTATGATTATTAAATAGTTTGTAATTTAGAGAACAATAAAGTAAAACATTTGACATTGGCCCGTGCCTCCACACACACATGTCCACACAGATAAAAATCACATGTACCACACATGCATATACACACACACATGCATAAACACATATGCATATACATTCACACATACACTTGCATGCACACATGGACACAGAGAGTTAATGTTGGTTAGGCAGTTTTAATATTTCCAAAATAAAGTTAAAGGCAATTTCTTTTTCCAAAAATTATAACAAGTTTAAAAATGCCTTTAAAGAACACGTTAAATTTAATTTACTCATCATGCTTTTAAAACAATAGTAACTCAGTCTCCACAGAAGGAAAAAAAAAGATATATCTTCATGTTGCAGGTTTACAGTAAAGTGAAACCAACACTCCTTTCAAATACTAGGGACAGATGCTTTATGTAGAGCAATGGCACCTACTATTCATATGGTTCTGACAGAAATGGCCTCTGTTTAATCATTCTTGGCTGTCTTTCAACTAAGGAAAGTATGGAGTTTACCTGCAGCTTAATTGTAGCCACAATGGTCTCAGAATTAAAGTATGGACTTTTCATTACAGGAGCAAAAATCCAGCAGCAGTTGGCCAAAATACATAACAATGTAAAGAAACTTCAGCACCAGCTGAAAGATGTGAAGCCTACACCTGATTGTAAGCAGAGCTCAGTAGAAGATTCTCTTAAAGATTGCTCTTTCTGCTAGTGCGTTAGAAAAATGTATGCTTTTCTGGTTTGTCAAGATATTTGTCAAGGACATTTGTCTGTTCTTGTCTATTTGGTATTGGGGAAGCCAGTCCTGCTTTGTTAGGAATTAATAAGGGTAGAGTGGAGAAGTATAGTGTTCAGAGTTTATGTAGCATTTTTCAGCCACTGCACTGCACTACCGTTCGGTCCTTAACCATTGCAAAACAGGCTGAAGAGATGTTGTAAGGTAGCACAATAAGGTTCAGATTTAGCGAACTAAGTAAAAGAAAAGACTGTTTCCCCAATTCCTATCCCAGTGCTTATCCTGTCATTTGATTTTTTGAAATATTTCAAACACATAAGAAATGGTTTGACTTTACTGGGGCAAGTGCTAGTTTGAAGGGAGGAAAGAAAAAAAAATTACATCCCCACCTTCTGTTTCAAAACTCATTCCTGAAGGCTCAAAGCATGCTCATGATATATGGGCCCAGAATGTACAAGATTAAAGCCTTGGTCTGTCATTTGTTAGTTAGGACATTTTAGGCAAGTTACTAGATCTCTCTGAGCTTGCAGATTTTCAGCTGTGCACTGGAGATCATAAACCTTCTGGTAGGGCTGGGGGCAGGATGGAATGGACCAGTGTTCTAGAAAATGTGTTCAGTGCTTAAAGCAAGCACTAAAACTAGCAAATGGGAAAAGAATGGATAGTATTCATTAAATTAAATGTGCTAAAGGGAATATGCAACAACTTTCTGATAGAATTCTGTTATATAAGAAGAAAGGAACAAAAATCTAAAGAGATGGCCATAAATGATTACTGTAGGAACACTTAAAACCTATAAATACTGTTGAAAGACAAGTTAGAAGAGTATATGTACGTATCTAATTTAATAATTGAATATTCATAAGATACATAGAATGTCTACAAATTCAAGTAACCAAGATAACAGTGATAGAAAAATGGACAAAGATTATAAGGCACACAATGTATCGAAAGAAATACAAAACTCAGGTGAAATAAATGTCCATTCTTATTAATAATCACAAAAAAGTCAGCTAAATTGATGACAGGTTCTTAACTTGTCTTGGAAATGATTGGAAGCTCATGGAGGAACTGTGGTAGAACCTCTGTAGAACAGAGGAACAAGTCTCACTGTAGAATAGGACTTTGTGTAGTCAGTATTTCAAGTTTATTAGTTATCTTATACAAATTCTTATTTGGATATGTTAAAATATGTGCACGGATTTTTAGTGCACCATTGTGCATATTTAAAAGTTTATCAACAAGAAAATTAAATGAATCAAAATAGTTTTAGACAATGAAATGCCATGCATAGTCATAGAAAAAGTGAAGTAGTAGTATATATATTTATATTTTAGGTTAAGCATAACTCTTTTTGTTAGTGCTTTTTCTGTTTCTTGTTTTGTTTTAGGCCTTGCTATGTAGCTCTGGCTGCCCTCCAACTCACAGATACTCACCTGCTTCCATGTCGTAAGTGCTGAGATTAAAGGTGTGAAACCACTATGCCTGACTGTCCACATTTTTAAACCAAAACATTTTCTTATATAAAAATTGCAAATCAAACGATAGTATGTGTAGTATGAAATAAGTTTTATAAAAGTTATACTGATTATAGGATTTAATAATATGGATGTGTAGGAAAATGCCTTTAATCAGAAAGAAATTATAATCACAAAAATGTACTTGTGAGCATTTTTCTTAGTTGCTTAGGCTAAGAAAGATTTTAAAATAGGATCAGTCCATACTTACTATTCTTAATTATTAACTCAGCTATATTGAAATATGACGTGTTTTTTTTTTTACAGTTGTTGAAAAGCTCAGAGAAATGATGGAAGAAATTGAAAATGCAATCAATACTTTTAAAGAAGAACAGAGGCTAATGTATGTTTTAAAATCATTTAACCTAAAGTTTTGACTTTGATTTTCCAATAATTCACCCTTAGGTTGTTGCCTGCAAATATACTGAGTCTTGTACAAAAGCAAACTAACACTGCCTCTGTCCTACAGTTTAAATGGTCTTTAAAGTAAATTTTCATTTATCTTGTACAGCAGAAAATCACAAATAAAATTTTGCAGGATTGTTTATGTTTAAGGAAATAAACTGCTTTTAAGGTTCAGATATGAATATTATTAGAAATGCCATCGGGGAGATGAAATGGTCAGGAATAATTAAATTTTCAGGAAAGTGAAGGGTTAATATGGTTTGGTTGTTATGTTATCCAACTTTATTTTTCTTAATTTTAGATATGAAGAGCTTAATCAAGAAGAGAAAACAACGAATAATGAGTTGAGTGCCGTCTCCAGGAAAATTGACTCTTGGGCCTTGGGTAATTCAGAAACAGAAAAAGCTTTCAGAGCGATCTCAAGCAAAGTTCCCATAGACAGAGTGACACCAAATACTCTTCCAGAAGAAGTGGTAGAATTTGAAAAATTCCTTCAGCAAACTGGAGGGAGACAGGGAGGGTGGGATGACTTTGACCACCAGAACTTCGTGAAAGTCAGGAACAAACATAAGGGAAAGCCGACATTTATGAAGGAGGTTGTAGAACACCTTCCAGGAAGAACTCTGGAGGAAGTTCAGCAACACGAGAAGTGGTATCAGAAATTCCTGATTCTAGAAGAAAAGAAAAAAGAGGTAATAGTATTTATTTAAAAGGATGCCATGCACACAACCAGTCTTAAATCCAATGATGTTTATTGGATAGAGATGGAGAGAGAAAAGGAAGGAGAGAGGTATGGTGGGGGGAGGGGCTGCCCCGACAGAGAGAGGGGAGAGCAGGAGAGTAAGAGAGCGACAAAGTGGCAGGTTGGTCCTTTTATGGAGCAATTGAACCACGCCTGCCATGTGGGACTACCTGGGGGCACCTGGTACCTGGTCACATGATGATATCATATGTTGCTAGGCAACCCAAAGCAGGCTGCCTAAATACTAACAAATAGTAATTATAGCAGCTGTTGTGCATTGTGTATGTCTGTGTGCCATGCTTGCAAAACTCTTAGCTCATTAGCTTGTCACAAATAGCATAAAGACAGTCCATGGTCTCACATCAGATGAAACCAAGATGCTGAAAAGCTAGGGAACTTTTTTTTCCCAATGGTACGACTTCAGTTGGAGTTCCCAAGACTAAACACTTCTACCACAAGAACTTATACAGTGTACCCTATGATTCTGTCTACACGCCTAGGGCCAGGGTTTACTCATACTTGCATAGATGGCAGGAAAAGGTCTTCTTAGCAAAGGCCACATTAGTTTCTATGGGGAACAGACTCTTAGAAGTTTCTTTGATATTTTTGAACTTGAACCTCATTGCTTAAAGACTCAAATTTTAGCTACCCTAAGAGGATTGTAGCAAATATTCCAAAAGGCTCATTTTCAAACCAGTGTTAGCCTGGCTTTGGCTTAGGTCAGGATTTCTCAGCCTCTGCATCTGGTGCTGCATAACTGTACTGTGGTGGTTGTCCTGTCCATGGTAGAGTGGTTAGCTGTAACATTGAGCTCCAGCAATAGATGCTTGCAATGTTCCCTTCATTGTAATCAGCAGATATGTCTTTAGACATTGCTACATTTGCCTGGGAAGGAAAATCACCCTTGGTTAAGAACAATTTAACTTAAATCTAAATAAAATGGGTTACCTGTTGAAAAGTCTGAGGGGTTAGTTGTAGTTCATGTGTGTTTGCTGCTGTTGTTTGAGGTCAGCTATGGTGAACTTCAGCTTGCTTGCTTTAACAAGAATAAATGTCTTTTCTACAAATCACATACCTGAAAAACGCTGAAAAATAATGACCTCGTGTGTATACTGAAGTTTAGAAAAAGCCATGGGTTTTTGTGTTGTTGCTGTCATTGATTTACCCCATCTAAAATAAGGTGAATATGAGAAGATTGACTTTGGGAGTCTTAAGAAATTTTTTAGCATATAAGTAATTCTTAAAAGACTCTAAATCGTAACTGCTAAGATATGTGTAGGCTCTTCTTCTACCACTGCTTGGAACACTAGATTTTCAGTGATTCTCCAACACAGTCAGCATTGCCCTGAAACCTGTTAGAACTTTGTAGACCACAACCCCTAACTCTACTGGAACTCTGGGCCCAACAACCCAGTTGTCTAGGTTGCTTCCCAGCTCTGTGAAATTCCCTATCTCAAGAAGGACCAGACACAGTGCTCCTTGTAATAAAAGCAAGCCTCCCCAGTTTCACATTACTCTTATGCACGGTCACTCCATTTCCTAAAGATTGATAGATTAGATGTGGTGTGTGGCTGAAGTAGAAGGCAATGTGAGCATAGAAAAGTAGTTTGCATGTTAGAGGAGAGGGAAGTTGGGGAAAACACAAGTACTGAGGGCTAAATATACTGAGTTCAAGATGTTGAGTAGAGATTTTCTACCCCTAATTCTCTTAATAGAGCCTGTGTTTTGCATAAATGCTATTTAACCATCTTCAGACATCCTCTGGTGTCCTTGAATAACTTCTCTTTTTATGTATATCTCCCTCCCCATCCATTTCCCAGCTGACAAAATAATCCTAGATCAAAGGCTGCCTTCTTTTAAATCCAAAAATAAGTGGACCTGGGGCATTCACTAAGAAGTTTCCCACCATGCCCTCTGGTGTGTCTATACGTGTCTCACCTAGGATTGTGCCACTCAAAGCTGATCCATGGACTTGATCCTAGTCTGTAAACTGTGACTACTCTATCATGAAATGAGGTGATTGTGTGGTAGTCCATTGCCCAGTAAGCATACTATTCATTTTAGTTGTTTGTTTTTATTTTGTTTTGTTTTGTTTGTCTCAGTGAAGGAAGAAGTCCATTCTGTCACAAATTCCTGACATGTTTGAAGAATGGCATATCGATTAGTACTGTCTAGGTGTTATTTGGAATTGTTAATCATCTCTGGATCCTATAGCTTTGCTTTTCATATCATCTCACTATGTAGGATTTATTAAATGAATGAATGAATGGTAAACTGTAAGGAAAGATGAGGAAATAGTTTCCTGACCAGGGTACAGACTGAGTAATACAGTATATGGTATACTATGTAGCATAAAGGTTGCTAGACTTTTAAATAGTCTTTGAAATATAATACTTAGAGATGGAACATTTCATTCTTTTTCCCCCTGCAATTAAGAAGCATCGTAAAAAAAAAAAAAAAAAAAAAAAAAGAAGCATCGTGTACCCAGCACTAACTCATTTAATTGTCACAATGACTCTGTGTAAGAATTACACACTGTAAATTACCACTCTGTGGATGTCTTATTTTTTTATAGCCATGTCAAAACACCATGACCAAGGCAATTTGATAAAAGAAAGCATTTGATTTGGGACTTATTGTTCTAGGGACTTACAGTTCATGACCATCATGATATAAAGCATGGCAGGACACAGGTAGGCATGGTCCTGGAACAGGAGTTGAGAGCTTATATCTTGATCCATAACCATGAGGCAGAGAAAGAGCTAACTAAAGATTTTGGTGTGTGCGTTTGAAACAACAACCCATGACCAGTGACACATCTCCAACAAGACTACACCTTTCAATCCTTCCCAAACACTTCCTCCAACTGGGGACAAATGGTTCAAAAATATGAGCCTACGGAGACCATTCTCATTCAAATCACTACAGTAGATGAGCAGAGGATAGACTAGTGACTCATGCAGACTCACACCTAATAAATAAGAAAGCCAGAATTTGTTCCCAAATAAAATGGCTTCAAGGCTCATGGTCTTCTCTGTCTAATTTTTAATTCTTCTTCTGATATCTGGTAAGAGAGACATCTCTTAGAACACAGTATGTCTAGAAAGAGAATTTGGAAACCAATGTGAGGCAATTAGAGGAAATGGCAGTACCTGAGAATGATGGAGGAGAGCTCCTACATGCAGAGGAAGGCTAGTAAATAACTCAGGGTCCAGAGATTTACAGGATATAGTATTTTTTATTTTTAATGTAAGAAAAAGTTGTAGTGGTTTAAAACAAAGCTAAAACTTAAACATTAGCATCTACAAATCAACATTTTTCTATGAAAATAGAATTGAGGTGGTATTTTAAATGATGCAGACTAATCACAAGAATTTTTGTTTTTGCTGTTTTACTTTGATCATTTTAGTATATTCAAAATTGGAAAACTAAAAAGCAGCAAAAGAAAGGGGAAATACTCAAGTTAAAAGAAAAGGCAGACACCACACCTCATGGCAAACTAGAAGACAGTCAAAAACAGAGAGAGGAACAGAGAAAGAAGCAGAAGATGGCAGTTGAAGCTTGGAAAAAGCAGAAGAGTATAGAGATGTCAATAAAGCATGCCTCCCAGCTCAAAGAAGAGGAAGAGAAAGAGAGAAAGCAGCAGAAAGAGCGCCAGCGGCAGTCCAAGTTAAAACTACTCCTAGAAAATTACACCCAACAGAAAAGAGAGCAAGAAGAGTTCCTGAGGCTTGAGAAAGAGATAAAGGAAAAGATAGAAAAGGCAGAAAAAAGGAAAACCGCTGCTGCTGAGATTTCCAGGTTTCAAGAAAGAGTGAGTAAACATCCTAAGTAATTTATGAGTGTGATTCCTGAAGGCGTTATTTCCAGGTTTGGTTTCACAGACATTGAGTTCATCCCATCATCTTACATATCACACTAGCACTGGCATTGCTATAACAAAATGAGTTATGCTTTACCCTCTAACCCCTAGTAAGTTATAATTTAGTGGAAAAGATATGTGCAACCAAAGTCATGGTGTCCTGGTTAGAATTTGTTTGTTTTTGTTTTTTGTCAAGTTGACACATACAAGGGTCCTCTGGGAAGAGGGAACTTCAATTGAGAAAATGCCTCCATTAGATTGGCTTTTAGTCATTCTGTTTTTATTATTGACTGTTACGGGAAGGCCCCACCCACTGAGACTGTGCCACAGGTGGTCCTGGGCTGTAGTAAGCAGATCTCCATGGCCTCTGTTTCAGTTCCTGTCTCCAGGTTCCTGTCCTAACTTCCCTCAGTCAGTGATGAACTACTTCTGTAAGCTGAAATAAACCTTTCTCTCCCAAGTTGCTTTTGGTTGTGGTGTTTATCACACCACTAGAAACTTAATTAGGACAAATGCTGAGTTAATTAAGGTATAGGCAGAGTACTGGGGGGCTGAGGGATGTAGATACAGAGGGTACTTACCAGAGCTGTGAGTGTTAGAGAGAAGGGGAGGCTTGACTTGAGTCTTGAAGGAGAAGGGAAGGCGAGCTCTTCTCTTACAGGAGAGAGACCATGACCAAGGGCTTGGAGGAGTATCAGCTATTGTTTGAGAAACTAGAAACACTACAATACTGGGGATGCAGTTCAGTGGAAGAGCCTAGCATGTTGGAGTCTCTATGTTCAATTCCTGATCTCTCTCTCTCATTCACACACACAGATTTGTGCTGTGTGAACAAAAGATTATCTTAAAATGCACAAAATATAAACAAAGTAGCTGTTATGAATTGTTAATGGTGTCATAATGCATAGCAGCAACATTCATAAAGGGCGGTACAAAGAAAAACAGATAAAACACTTGAGTGTGAACTTTAGTTCATTTCTTCTAGTTTATGAATAAAACTCTTACTGGCTAACAAAAGATGTCATGTTTACTCATTCCCCCCACAAACTAAGCAGGTTCCATAATTTTAAAAGAATTAAGAAGAAAGAAAATGAACAAAACTGAAAATATGAAATCATATGAGAGACTCCAGACTCTACATACCTTTATGGATAATTGAAAAGTGAATTTAGTTTAGATTTAGACTGAACCTTTAAGTAAAAAGAAAGCAATGCAGAAAGGCTCTACATGGGTTGCAGTCAGGGATGTGCAGTTCTTAGCCTTCGTTTGAAAACATCACCTTTGAAAGAGTATTAGCAGCTGACGTAGTTTAAATTGCAAACACTTAAGGAGGCATATTTTAGTTAATTTTGTTTTCTTAATATAATCTTTTTTGTTGGTATTTTCTTAGGATTTACATAAACTTGAATTGAAAATTCTAGATAGACAGTCTAAAGAAGAGGAAAAGGCAGAAAAACAAAGGCGACTGGCAAAGTTAAAAGAAAAGGTACTCCATTCTATTTTGTTTGTTTCTGAGACAAATCTTGCTATGTAGCCTAGACTGTGCTTGAATGCATAGGTGTGGGCTATCATGCCCTGCATTAGTTTATCTTCACTTTTTAAACTTATTTTCCTTACCAAGATGTAACCGTAATTTTTTTCACATTAATGGGGTATACATTTCCTCACATATGTAACGTGTATATTATGTGATGTTGAAATCAGATTAAGTAGTTATTTCTTCAGAAATTTATCACTTCTTTATGGCAAAACCAGTCAAAATCCTTTCTTCTAGCTTTCTGAACTCTACAGTAGAGACTAGCTGTTGTTAGGCCAGTATCAGCACACACTGGGACTTCTCTTTCCCTACTCCCTCCTTGATACCCCAACTCCTTGACTTTAAGGAGACTATCAGATCTCTCCCTTTATACTCATTGTTTTCTCTGCTTTATGTTTTGCACTTACATACTGCAGAGCACAGCTTAACACATTTTTAGCAATTATTTGAGTTCTGCATGTTACTTTAGAAGCATTCTTTTCTTTTACCTTGAATTTTCTCACTCCTCTTGCTCAACATTCTTTGCTTATCATTCTTTCTGGACCTCCTTTCTTCATCTGGGCAGCTGTGGGCAGCTTAGTCTCATTGGTAGTGGCTCAGAAACCATGTATGCCCTCATGGGTCAAGTAGACAACTTTATTGGTTTTAGTTACCCTACATTGTTGTCTGGTTATATTGTTCTTATACTAAGCCATACTCTAGTTCAGATAATTGAAACAGAAATGAAATAATGGAACTGGAAAAGGCTAAATTAGCAGTTTATTAATTGATTTTAGCACTGTAAGCACAAGGGAAGCTTGTTTTAAACACATTAGTTTGTTCATGTTTGGCTAATGCCAAGTATGGGTTTTAAAACTCCTTTATGTTACTAAGGATTGTTCATTTAAGTTAACTGATACTATTTTCCTTCTGATCACAGGTTGAAAATAATGTCAGTAGAGATCCCTCTAGGCTTTATAAGCCTACCAAAGGCTGGGAAGAACGAACCAAAAAGATAGGCCCATCAGGCTCTGGACCACTTCTCCATATCCCACACAGGTGAGAAAGTCGAAGAAGGTGTTCATTTATAGAATTTATAATTTTTTTCTGTCTTATGTAGTTTTATGCATGGTTGTATTTTATGCAGTTTCTGAATGTATATTTTTATTAACAGGTTAATAAAGCAAATGTATTTTTATTATATTTATATAGTGTGTGTTTTGTGCATGGGCATGTGAATGCTATGGTTGCTATGGTGTACATGTGCTGTCAGAGGATAGCTTGTGTTTTCGTGTACCTCCTTCCATCCATGTGCCTTTACTCACTTTACCCACTGTAGCCATCTCACCAGCTGTACATACATATTTGTTTGTTTGTTTAAGTTGCCAGTTAATCAGTTGTTTTGTTGTTGTTTTGATTTCCCTACATATTTAGAATTGATTTTTCTCTTTTTCTCTTTAGGGCCATTCCAACCTGGAGACAAGGAATCTAGAGGGACTATGAGAAAATGCAAGCACTAGTCACTTGATGAGAATATTAGTATATTGTATTTCAGGAGCATGTAGTTAACAATGCTGTTTAAATGTCACTAGCTTAGTCAGGTTGGTTATTGTATTGTATATGAACTGAGAGGTTTTAAATGTCTTGTAGCACTGTCAGTATTTTGTTTCTACAAAGATGGCATATGCTGGCCTATATTGATATAAAAGTTATTGAAATAGGTTTATGTTACAAACATTTTTCCATTTAAATACTCAAAATAGTCAGATTTTTTGTTTTGTTTTTATCATGGCTTAATGACATAATTTGGGAGAATCAGTCTTTTTTGAGCCAAAATTTTGTTACTTTTATAACCTGGAAGTTACTAAGCTTGAGTAACAAAAAATGTAAAGTGTCTTTTTAAAAAAGAGTTGTTTAATAACTTAGTACTTTCCTAAGTTTAACAAAATGGTAGTTTGTCAATTGTTTCATTTCTGTGTAATGAATATTTTGTATTTGATTAAAGCATGCTTTGTTTTATATGGAGACTATTTTCAAAAATCTCCCTTGCTACACATACCTTACTCATATATTATGATGTCATCATCTGGGTTTCCTGTAACTGTGTCAAATTTTCTTTCAATCTTTTCAGACTCCACAGATTTATAAAATCTTTGTGTCTTTGTATTTTACTGGCTGGTACAGTTTTCTTCTGCTTACCTTTGTAAGCTAGTTTTAAACAGTATACTGATGTTTTTTTGACTGAGAAGTAAAAATCTTTGAGTGAAAACAATTTAATTCAGCTTTTCATATTAAAATATTTAATGTCATCTAACTTTAATTAGATTTCAACTTATAAGGAAACTACTGTATATGTAAAATATAGGAAATTTACTTCTTACAATCTCTGTCTTTAAATGTCGTTAATTATAATTTGAGACATATAGGCTGAATGACCCAAATTTTTTTCTTATGTATCATTTAATAGTTACATACATGTGGATTCAAAGTATATAGTTTCCAAATTCTGGAAAGTGAATTTTAATTGTAGTTATTGGTGCACAGTGAGAAGTATCCTTGACTGGAAGTGCTGGTTACTTCCAGTTACTCATTTTCCATAACTTTTTAAATAATCTGGAATAACAGTTATATGCAAGATAGAGGACTTCGATAGAAAGGAACAGCTATGTAAGATATAGGAAAGTAAACCTTCTTGTGTTGTTTTGCACTGTGCGCAAATGCACCTTCCAGCAGCCTGAAGCGAAGCTAAGCATCCTGGTTGATGAGTCTTGCTGTTTCTGAGTCTTTACTGTCTTTGGTGCTGGTGTTTGGGTTGAACCTAGGGACCTGCATATGCCAACTAATTGTTCCATGAGCTTTACTTCTAGCCTTGCCTTTATGTGTGTGTGTGTGTAAGCATCATGTCTTTGGGGGCAGGCACACATGGGAGATATCAAGGGACAACTTGGTGGAGTTGGTTTTCTCCTTCCATCTTTATGTTCGTCCCTAGGACTTAATTCAGGTTTCCAGGCATGTGCTACAACTACTGAGTACCAAAAATTACTCAAGTGCTTTGGAGTGTGAGTTTAAAAGTGTAACACTAACCCACAGGTCATGTTTTGTAAGAAGTACATGTTCTACAATTAAAAGTACACCTACATTTGGTTGGCGTTTAAATAATTTAGGTTAGGACTATTCTTTGCTGAACTCCTTCCTCATTAGTGCCTGGTAAACTGAAAGGCAATAGTATATGGTCAAGGCACCTTGAATTCCATTTTTGTATGAATAAAGTTTTATTGAAGCATCCTTGCCCATTGGTTATACATTGTCTATGGCTAAGTATGATTTATATTGAAATTGCAACTGAAGGCCTGAATAGTTGTGACAGACTATACAGAACCATAAAACCTAACATTTTTATGGTCTGTCCCTGTGGGAAAAAGTCAACCTAAAATTGAATAAATGTATAATCTGTAAGCATAAATCAACTTCACTAATTTGTTACACTGAATTTATTAAGAGGAAATGTATATCATTATTTCTAAACTATCAACAGTGAGGAAATAAAGTATAAACAGAATTAGTTCTTATGTTGTCTAATTCCCTTTATACAATCAATGTTTTTAATATTTAAGCAAAGATTAATCCTTATTAAGGAAACACTTTTACATATATTGCCTTCTTATCTCTCTTTGTATATTTTGTTGTTTTGATTGTCATAAATTCTGCTTTGATAGCTTTATCTTCTGCTCCTATTGCCTGAGCTTTTGTAAGATGAGCCAAGGCTTGATTACATTCTTTTAATCCTAACTATTCTTGAGTTCTGCCATACGATGCTTTGGTATTTGATGGGTCCATTTCAAGGGCCTTCAATCAACGGAACTGCTCCCTGCCAATTTGACATCTTCACTTTAAAAGTACCAATACTCAGTACACGGCAGAGATCAAAACGTAAAATGAGGACCATCTGTGAAATAATTGCAGATATTGTAAAGAGATTTAGAAAAAAAGTCTGAATCTTCATAGTATTCATAATTCTCTAGAAAGTTTGGCTTGCCTATTCATGCAGCTTAAAATTGTGGCCTTCCAAAAATGAATTTTTGCAAAATTAAGCTTTCAGATCGCATCCCCGAATTTTTAGGGCCAGGATTTAAAATGTTAGGATTAGCACGTGAAGGTGTTTGACTCTGACATTTTCACAAACACACACACAAAAAATCTTATGTGCCGGGCGCAGTCGCACACACTTTTAAGGCAGATGGATGCTTGGTCTACAGAGCGCGTTCCAGGACAGCCAGGGCTACGCAAAACCAAACAAATCTTATGGAGGGTATTTACGAACTGAATTTAAGAGACGCGAGAATGGAAAACTTTGGTACTGAGTAGAAAAGATTGCCCATCCTAGGGAGAAGAAAGACAAAATGTTCTGCTGTTGTTTTCGGTGGTAATTTCCTTGGTCTCGGGCTGGCTCCGTGAATTTCTCGCTGGAGTTGACTTCAGGCCGCACGCCAACTGCTTCCGGGTTGCGGTAGCTGCCACTTCCGGAGCAAGATGGCGGCCACGGAGGACGACAGGCTAACGGGGAGCGGAGAAGGAGAGAGGCTGGATTTCCTGCGGGACCGGCACGTGCGGTTCTTCCAACGCTGCCTCCAGGTCTTGCCGGAGCGGTATTCTTCGCTAGAGACCAGCAGGTAACTCCAGGCTGCCGCGGCGGGCTGGCGATGGTGGTCCTCTGGATGCGCACCGCGGAGCGGCTGACTGCGGGGACCTGGGGGGGCTGCACTGCTGCCGAGCCGGCCTTAACCCCGATCCTGGCCAGCCTGTCCTGCTCTGGGCCCCACGCTCCCCACCACTCTGCACTTCCTTGGCCTCAGCCTCTCTCCTGGCCTCGCCGCTAGTTGCCCGCACCTACTGCTTGTCCTCTGAGAGGTGTGGAGTTCCTAGCTCAGGACTTTGGGAATCTCCCGGTTTCGCCTCTTTTCACATCCAAACGATTTTTTTGAGCTCCTCCAGTCCCCCACAACTCCCTTAATATCCTGTGAATCACTTTTGTTTCTTCACGTTTACAAAAGCAAAATACAAAGCGTTTGTCCGTCATCGCCCCTGTACTACCCTTCACCCTTAATTAACTGAAAGGCGGGGAAACCCTCTATTAAGATGTGATTAGAAGTTTACTTAGGAGATATTGTATCTCTAATGGTAGGATAAAAAGGTCCGGTGTTGACTGAAGCACGAAAAGGCTGGAGTTGGCAAATGTTTGACATCTGACAGAATTTAAGGAACTGTTATAGGAGAACTGAGAAAACAAAAGGAAGAGACGTTTGCTGTGCACTACTATGTTTTGGAGTGAGATTTCAAGCTGTCTAGGGTCCGAATGTAAGAAACATTAATTTTTGTTTTATTTTAGACAGGATCTCATAATGTAGGCCTAACTTGCCTGAAACTCACTGTGTAGGCCATGTTCTGAGAACCTCTTGCCTCTGCCTGCCAAGTGCTGGGATTAAAGACATAAACCGCCATGCCCAATAACACATTGGTTTTGTTCTGGTGCCCCCTACATTTTCTGAACCAGGAGCTTCCAGTGTGTTTTGAACATTTCGTGACTGGTTCATTTGGGGGATTTTTATAGATGACTTCTACATATGTGATTAAGAAATACTTAACTCAGCCTCTGGTGGTGGCACATGCCCCTAATCCCAGCACTCTTGGGAGGCAGAAGCAGGTGGATCGTGAGTTCGAGGCAAGGGTAGTCTACAAAACGAGGCCAGGACAGCCACGCTACCCAGAGAAACCCTGTTTCAAAAAACCAAAACCAAACCAAAACAAAAAGTACTTAACTCTGGTAGGTGCAGAAATACAGCTGAACAAGGCAAGTTACTACTCTAAATTCTGTGCTGCCTGTTAATGTAGAGTTTCTGAAGGAAATAGCAAGCACATACACTGTAATCCAGATTTCTTTAGAGAAGCCTTTCTTTACTGCCACCTGACCTTCTGCATTTATTATTTTTGTTTGAAATAACTTTATGTCACATAGAATTCTGCCTTGTTTATAACACTGGGGCTGCCTTGTTTTGAGTTGATTGTCAATAGCCATATTTGGCTATTTTATTTTGGGTTAATTAGATCTGATTTAAAGTTCTGTTTTTCTTTTACACAATAGCCAACACATTTCAAGTTCTCCACCACATTTTAGCCACTGGCTGTTGTTTTTCAACATTTACATCATTTCACTATGATTTACAGGACAGCACTGTGCTTGGCCTTTCCTTAGTGGCAGCTGGCATATAAAAGGCATCAACAAATACTTGCCAAACAATGTGAGCTGAACCCTAAAGGAGGAACAGAATATTTTTAAGCATGTAAAATTTTTAATGTTATATGTATGGGTATTTTGTTGTATTTTGACTGGTACCCATGGGTGCCAGAAGAGGGTTAGGGTTAGAGATAGTTATGAATCACCATGTGGGTGCTGGAACTTGAACCCACATCCTATGAAAGAATAGCCAGTGATCCATCTCAACAACTCCAAGGTGGACAGATTCTTTAAAAAGGAACAGTAACATATTGTTTATTTTCTTTCCTGTAGCCACAGTTATTGCATTGCTTCATGTACATGCCTGCACTTCAGATGAACTGTTTCCAGGGATAGGAATGAAGCTCAGTGGTAGAGAGGCTTCCTAGCATGCTGCAGGACACAAATCAATCCCAGCATTAAGAAAAAAGAAAAAAGTCTACCTTCCCAATGACATGTGCAGGGATAAAGAGAGAACAGATAAAGCAGAGACAGAGGGAATGCCCAACTGATGCTTAGCCCAACCAAAGACCCATCCTATCTGAGAGTGCCAATCCCTGATGCTTTGAATGATATTCTGCTAAGCTTGCAGACAGGAGCCCCAAAGTGAAGGAGCTCCACAAGAAAAACAACAGAGTCAACTAACCAGGGCCCAGAGGGGTTTGCTGAGACTGAGACAAGGACAGTGCATGAACTGGACCTAGGGCCCTTACAGTGATGTAGTAGATGGGCAGCTTAACCTTGAATTGAGTCCTTTAGTATGGAAAGTGGGACTGCACTGGACACAACTCACTTGCTAGCTTTTTGACACTTTCCCCTGGCAGGACTGCCTTGACAGGCCACAGGGGAAGAGTACACATTCAGTGTTCAGTTTTGAAGCAACTTGATGAGCTGGACTGGATGAAAAAGGGGAAAAGGGAGGGCGAGAGGGTGGGACTGAAAGAGGAGGAGAGAAGGGGCTACAGGGATGTAAAGTGAATAAAATAAATAAATAAAAATGAAAAGAAAAAAGAAGTCCAAAACTTGTACTGATAGAAGTGAAGAGATGATGATTAATCTAGCTATCAGTAAAGATTTATGATTGCATTTTAAAAAATCTAATTCGTAAAATTAAAGTAGTGCATATTGGTACTACACAGTATAACCATAGCTCACTCCACACCAACCATTATATATTAGCACATATGTAACATCTTAGTTCATTGGCTGAGAGCTGCTGTCTTTACCCCTATGTCTAGTGCATTGCACTTGTATAGAGTTGTATATGCACTTTGGAGACTTATTGTGTATGTATACATGTGTGTAAATATATATGAATGTGCATGTAAGTACCTATGGAGCCAGCAGAGGCTCTAATATCCCTGGAGCTGAAGTTATAGGTAGTTGAGAGCTGCCTAGTGTGAGTACTGGGAACCTTATCCTATGCAAGAGCAGAAAGTGTACTGAATTGCTGAGCCATCTCTCCAGCTCCTCTAGAATGTTTTAAAATAATGTTTTAGGTTTTTTTTGTGGTACATTAATAATGTCATGTAAAAGATAACAATATTGGATTTTCAGTTTGTGTGTGTTTCCTTGATTCATCTATATTTCACTTTGGTTTGGAGTTTGCTTTTTGTTGTTTTTAATTGATTTTAAGTTCTTGTGTTCTTCATACTGACAGATGCAAAGCAGCCAAGCTTACTTATTTATTTATGGAAGTAGGGTCTCACTGTATAGTCCATGATGGCCTCAAGCTCCCAAGATTCTTGCTTCTTCCTCTTTAACACTGTGATTACAGTGTGCAACCACACTAGCGTAAACACCTAGCTCTTGGGCTAATGTTGTGTATATTTGGACACCCAGTGATATTTTCTAACCTGCTGTTTTTGTAGAATTATACCATTTCTGTTCTTGTTCTGTGCTAATTAGGCATAACTAGGGACTGTGAACCAAAGTTCCTGGAATGAACCACAGCTCCCATGGAAACTTCTCCCAGGCTGGCTAACTGATTAGAACATCTGTGGTTGTGGAGAGGTTGGAATGTTGCAGGTACCTTGGGCTATCTTCAGTCCATACCTACCTCTGTATCTGACCTAACATCCTTGTTACTCATAGATGAAAACATTCAAAATGTATCAACAGGCTTCTACCAACCAAAAGGCTAAGAGTGTTAGAAAATAAGTGAGGGGTCTATGCCAGAGATTTCCCCCCTTTGCCTTAATCTTTAACACCTACCTAATATTTCCACCACAGATTTGAAAAGTGATTTAATTTATGGCTTTCTTTGTTCTGATACTATAAAAAAAACTTTATCAAACTCTACATTGGAGTGCAGAATTTGGGGTAACCTAAATCTATGTTTCTGGGCCATGTTCACTTATATTTGGCTCCAGAATAACTTATCTCTTATCTCCTTTAAGGTAAGTTGTAGTTTTTATGTTCCCAGAATAAACAATTATTACTTTCCAAATAGCACTGGCTTCATGGAAATAAGTATATTGTTTACTGTTTCACTAACGAGTTGCATTTTTTTTTAAACAAAAACAAAATTTTAAAGGCCATTTTTGGCAGTGATAAAGAGAATTTGGTTATACTGATTTCAGTCAGGTGAGTAGTGAGTGTGTTGCAAGGGAGTAGTAGTAACAGTCAGACAGGAATTTGGAAACACTACTTTGTGTGAGCTGACCAGGTTCCCAGGCTAAGAAACCCTTGCTTTGCTCCTTTCTTGAATAACTACCCCCAACTGGGACTTTCAAGTGTCTTCAACAATGAGGCCTCTTTGTGTAGATCTTAGGTAGGGCTGTGTATAAGTCAGGTTGCAGTCTTCTAAAATGTTAAACAGGCAACTTCAGGAACAGCTAGATGGCCCTGGAGAGATAGCCCCACAGTAAAGAGTGTGCACTGTTCTTGCAGGGACCCAAGTTCAGGTGGCAGTACCCACAGTGGTTCATTTATAAACCTTCTGGGGTCCCACGTTCACAAAATCTGACAACTCTGCCCTCCATCCCTAGGTGCCTGTATTCCTCTGTGCATACACACATACCCATTGTTTACCACTCTAGCTGGTGTTAGGACTTGGGAGAATGGAGTTAACAGTTGGGGCAGACTAAAGTCTTATGCAATAGCCAACTTTATTCATAGCATCAAATAGTTTATACTTGGAGGCTCCAGAGGAGACACATAATCACAATGACAAGGGCAAGCAAGCTTCGTGTGATGGCGACAGGCAAGCTGCAAGTGGCAGAAACATGTTTTTCATAGACATGCAAACAAATAACAATAGCCAGTTGTAATGAGTAAACTACTAAAGCAAACTCCTATCCACTACACTGCGGGGCGGGGGGGAGGGGGACAGAATCCAAGAACAGGTCCATGTTTTAAAGAAAACTGAGATCACAACTCTTGTCTTGTTTTCTTGGAGTTTTCTCACAGCACTTAGAATTCTCCTGTCATAACTCCATTCATAGACTATATTCCAACATCCCTAATTAAAAATAAAATAAATGTACAGTTGTGTCAGACAAATAGACATGTACACACAGCAAATACACAAAACTGCCTTTAGCCTTCAGGTTGCTTATATGCAGGCTTCGTGGATTCCTGTGTCCCACGGTCAAGTAGTGTTCAAGGTTTTGACTATACTACTCAATTATTAAGAATATATTGTGAGGTTTCATTTGTTTTGTTTTCATATTTGACAAGGTGGGGGTGCCATTTAAATTATTTTTAAAGTAGAACGATGGGTTTTTGCTGGCTTGGTTTTTTGTTGTTGTTGTTGTTGTTGTTTCCTTTGGTGTTTTGCTTTATTTTGTTTTGGATTTAAGCCAGAAATAGTTCATTGGTTTGATAGTTAAGGTGATATTTTCCTTTTGTTTTTTGTTTTTTTTTTAGGTTGACAATTGCGTTCTTTGCACTCTCCGGGCTGGATATGTTGGATTCCTTAGATGTGGTGAACAAAAATGATATAATAGAGTGGATTTATTCCTTGCAGGTCCTTCCCACAGAAGACAGTGAGTGAGTTTTTAGCATTTTATTTTTAGTATGATTAGCTGTTCTTGGCGTGACATGCATGGGATTAACAAATTGTAGTATTCATTTTCTTAGTGTAGCTTTACATACCCTTATTTTTCCTGTAGTTCAGCACCTCCTTTCTGTCCAGATACAACACGTAACTAGTATTGCCATTAATCTGTCTTGAGAAAACAACTTTGAGTCATGGGAGTTACGTTGAGATTCATAAATGTAGCAACACACTATGTTGGCTATACCTATATTATTAATTAATAATTAATTATTATTTGTGTTTGATGTTTATATATGACTAGTCTTAGCATTTGCTCTGTTTTTTATTCTTTGCTATTGTTTTTTCCTCTTCAAAAATTTTTTCTTGGTCAGATGCTATATTTCTTAAAGTTTTTTAAGGTTTTTTTGTTTGTTTGGTTGGTTGTTTGGTTTTGGTTTTCTGAGACAGGGTTTCTCTGTGTAGCCTTGATCTTGCTTTGTAGACCAGCCTGGCCTCAAACTCACAGAGATCCGAGATCCACCTGCCTCTGCCTCCCTCAGTGCTGGGATTAAAGGTATGCACCACCACACCCTGCTAAATCTCCAAAATTCATAACTTCATGAGGAGCATGTTTTGAGAGAAGGAAGTACACAGTGTATCTTTGGTTTTCACAAAATATAAATGTAGTTCAAACTACCTGAAGTCATGCTGTGTGCTTAGAAGGAAGTAGAGAAGCTTCTGGAGTTTTCACATGTACAGTTCACAGGAGTTCATGAGTTGTTTAGTTTTGACAGGTGTGTTTCTTTCTTTTTGGTGACAACTTTAAAGCATCTTTGGAGTTAAAATTGTGGTTTTACCATATCTTTCTAGGTGAATTGAATGTCTGTTATATTGTTAGTTACATGAACTTCTTGTTTGTTTTTGTTCATGTTTTAAAGCTATTTGCCAAGCCCTCCCTTCCCCCCAAGAGTCTGCTAACTCCTAGAGGGTATTTTTCTTTCCTATCAGTATGGTTGGACTGACAGTCACTTGAGTCTCCCCTCTTTTCACATTTATTCTAGAACATTTTTTTGCTTCTGTACATATTTTCTCTGATAATGCATTTACAAACCAAGTAGACTTTGCCTTTGCAACTACTTCATAGTCCATATTTATATGATTTTTGTTATGCTACATAAAGTTTAGTTACATGAAGCCTGCAGTTGAGTAAGAAATCATTTGTTAGATTTGACTTATACATATTTTAAATTTAATGGAGTGAATGTTAAAAAAGATACATGTCAGATTTGAAGAAAATTGTGGTTGCCTAATTAAAATATTTGAATAAAACAATGATGGCACATTAGTTTTTACCTAACGCATCAATTTAGCAAAAGTTTTAGAAGTTGGCAAGACTATGGTGAAATGTTTAATAGAATATTTAATAATCTGTTGCTGGAACTAAAAATATTCAAACTTAATGTAAATTTGTAGTATAACTTTTTAAAAAATCTTATCTGACAAATTCTCATGTGTACTCTCTTATATCTGATGGTTGGCACACAGGTCTGTATCCATCGAGAACCTCACATTATGACCTTGGGTGAGTCAGGGCTTTGCATATGTGGTGAGGGCAGAGGCTGAGTTGAGATTGGTGTTCTTTTAAGAGGACAGCAAGTAAGGACTGAAGTGTGGCATCGGCAAGCTAAGGAAAGGCAAGCATAGCTCGCAGCCACTAGAAGTAAGAAGGCACGGATTGGATGTGTCCAGCCTCCAAAATAATAATTGTCATTATTTTAAAATCACTAAGTTTGGGTGGATGAGATCACTCATCAGGTAAAAGGTACTTACTACTAGGGCTGATGGCCTGAGTTTGATTCCCCAGGACTCACAAGATAGCAGGAAAGAAGCAACTCTAGCAAGCTGTCCTCTGACGTTCACACATATGCTGTGTCATGCACATGCCCACACACATACATAAATGTGAATCACTACAATTGTGATTCACAATTACTAACTTCAGAAAATGAACTAAAAATATTTGTTTTAGTAACAAATTAGAAACAAAATAGGTGTTCATCAAAACTCAAGTATTTAATAAAATATGACCCAATAAAAATTGCTATGATAAAGGGAAGCCTGACTAAAAGTCTGTCATATATGGTTAAACGACAAATTGAAAGCATACAGGGTCAGCATGGTGGTGTATACTTATAGTTCCAGTTACTTGGAACTTGAGGCAGGAGGATGGTTAGAGGACGGGAGTTCTAGACCAGCTTAGGAAATTACTGAGACCCTTTCATCTTGTCTCAGAAACAGATAAGCAAATGGAAAACACAGGTGTGTTACAGTTAAGTCTGTAAATGTGAGTGTATAGAGAAAGCCCTTGAAAGGATAGATAGCAAATACGTGTGGAGGAGGAAGTAGATGGAACAGAGTTAGGAGATACCAGGATAAGATAATTTTTTTCTAGGTATCTAAAGTATTTGAATCATGTCATTAAAAAGTTCTGTTTAACCTCTCTTTAAGCAATGGAAATAAACAATTTAAAACTAAAACCAATATGCAAATATGTATTTGCTAATAGAAGGAGTCTCATCAACAGTCTCCCTTCCAAAAAAAGCCTTGGGCCAAATGGATTCAGTGCAGAATTCTACCAAACTTTCAAAGACGTGCTAACTCCAGTTCTCTTCAAACTATTCCACAAAATAGAAACAGAAGGAACATTACCAAACTCATTCTATGAAGCCACAGTCACCTTGATACCTAAACCACACAAAGACCCAACAAAACAAGAAAACTTCAGACCTATCTCTCTTATGAACGTTGATGCAAAAATAATCAATAAAATACTTGCAAACAGAATAAAAAAAAACATATCAAAGATATCATCCACCACTAAGTAGGCTTCATCCCAGGTATGCAAGGGTGGTTCAACATACGGAAATCCATCAATGTAATCTAACAAACACCATATAAACAAACTGAAGGAGAAAAACCACATGATCATCTCCTTAGATGCTGAAAAACCATTTGACAAAATCCAACACCCATTCATGTTTAAAGTCTTAGAGAGATCAGGGACACAAGGTACATACCTAAACATAGTAAAGGCAATATACAGCAAGCCTATAGCCACCATCAAACTCAATGGATAGAAACTTAAATCAATCCCACTAAAATCAGGGACAAGGCAAGGCTGCCCATTGTCTCCATATCTCTTCAACATAGTACTTGAAGTCCTAGCTAGAGCAATAAGACAACTAAAGGAGATCAAGGGGATACAAATTGGAAAGGAAGAGGTCAAAGTTTCACAATTCGCAGATGATATGATAGTATACATGAGTGACCAGAGAAAATTCAACCAGAGAACTCCTTCAGCTGATAAACACCTTCAGCAAAGTGACTGGATACAAAATCAACTAAAAAAAATCAGAAGCCTTCCTGTATACCAAAGACAAAAGAGCCGAGAAAGAAATCAGGGCAACAATACCCTTCACAATAGCCACTAATAACATAAGTACCTTGGGGTGACTCTAACCAAGCAAGTGAAAGACCTGTTTGAAAAAAATTTCAAGTCCCTGACGAAAGAAATTGAAGAAGATATCAGAAGATGGAAAGATCTCCCATGCTCATAGATTGGTAGGATTAACATAGTGAAAATGGCCATCCTGCCAAAAGCAATCTACAGATTGAACGCAGTTCCCATCAAAATACCAACACAATTCTTTACAGACCTTGAAAGAGAAATTCTCACCTTCATATGGCGAAACAAAAAGCCCAGAATTTTCAAAATGATCCTGTACAACAACAGATCATCTGGAGGTATCTCCATCCCTGACCTCAAGCTGTACTACAGAGCAATAGTAAAAACTGCATGGTATTGGCATAGAAACAGAGACGAGGATCAATGGAACCGAATAAGACCCAGAAATAAACCTACATACCTATGAATACTTGATTTTCGACGAAGAAGCCAAAACCATTCAATGGATAAAAGACAGCATCTTCAACAAATAGTGCTGGTCCTACTGAATGTCTACATGCAGAAAAATGAAAACAGACCCATATTTATCACCCTCAACATAAAACAAAATACTCTAAATTGGTTAGAAAAAAAGTGGGAAAGAGCCTAGAACTCATTGGCACAGGAGACATCTTCCTGAACAAAACACCAACAGCACAGGCTGTAAGAGCCACAGTCAATAATTGGGACCTCATGAAGCTGAAAAGCTTCTCTAAAGTAAAAGACACTGTCGTCAGAACAAAACGACAGCCTATAGACTGGTAAAGGATCTTCACCAACCCTATATGTGACAGAGAGCTGATATCCAGAATATATAAAGAACTCAAGAAGTTAAATAGCAACAAATCAAATAACCCAATTTGAAAATGGGGTACAGAGCTAAACAGATTTCTCTGCAGAGGAATGTAGATAGTCAGAGAAACACTTAAAGAGTTGTTCAACATCCTTAGTCATCAGGGAGCTGCAAATCAAAACGACCCTGAGATTTCACCTTCCACCCATCAGAATGGCTAAGATCAAAAACTCAATTGAGAACACATGGTGGAGAGGTTGCCTCTGTTGCTGGTGGGAATGTAAACTGGTACAACCACTTTGGAAATCAATCTGGCACTTTCTCAGACAATTAGGAATAGCGCTTACCACACCTAGGCATATATCCAAAAGATGCTCAAGTACACAACAAGGACATTTGTTCAGCCATGTTTGTAGCAGCTTTATTTGTAATAGCCAGAACCTGGAAACAACCCAGATGCTCCTCAGTTGAGGAATGGATACAGAAATTGTGGTACTTTACACAATGGAATACTACTCAGCAATTAAAAAGAAGGAAATAATGAAATTTGCAGGCAAATGGTGGGATCTAGAAAAGATCATTCCGAGTGAGGTATCCCAGAAGGAGAAAGACACACATGGTATATATAAGATATGATAAACTTACTGAATTCTATACACCTAGAGAAGATAAACAAGAAAGAGGACCTGGGGTAAGATGGTCTATCCTCACTTAGAAAGACAAATGGGATGGACATTGGATATAGGGGAAAACAAGTAACAGGACAGGAGCCTGCTACATAGGGCCTCTGACTCTTCCTAGCAGTGTACCAAAGCAAATACTGAGACTCATAACCAAACCTTCGGCAGGGTGCAGGGAATCATATGAAAGAAGGGGGAGTTAGTATGACCTGGAAAGGACAGGAGCTACACAAGGACCAAATATATCTGGGCACAGGGGTCTTTTATGAGACTGTTTCTCCAACCAAGGACCATGTATGGATGTAACCTAGAACCCCTGCTCGGATATAGTCCATGGTAGCTCAGTATCCAAGTGGGTACCCTAGTAAGGGGAACAGGGACTATTTCTGACATGAATTCAATGGCTAGCTCTTTGACCTTTCCCCCTCACCCCCCGAGGGAGGAGCAGCCCTGCTAGGCCACAGAGGAGGACTTTGCAGACAGTCATGAAGATACCTGATAAACCAGAGTCATATGGAAGGGGCGGAGGACCTCCCCTATCAGTGGACTTGGAAAGGGGCAGGGAGGAGATGAGGGAGGGTGGGATTGGGAGGGAATGAGGGAGCGGGATACAGCTGAGATACAAAGTTAATGAACTAACTAATATTAAAAAATAAAAAAATAAAGTGAAATCAAACCATGGCTGGTTCAAGTTTTGAATTATATCAGCAGCCTGAGCTAACAGAGATAGTGGTACTGTGACCTAAGCATTTTGTTACATGTACCTAAATCTAATTTGGAATGTATTTGCCATTCATAATACAGTTGGCCCTTAATAGAGGGGAAATATACAGCTCTTACTTACAGAAATGAACTCCCTTTGTTAAAGTCAGTCTTTTTTGTTGTTTTGTTTTGTTCTATGTATCTCAGTTTTAACACAAACTCATATTCTCCTGCCTCAGCCTCCCAAGAGCTGTGCACTACTACATCAAGTTAAAGTGATTTTGAAATTCTCATTAAATGTTTATATTTTGTAAGCTTGTGGTGTGTGTGTGTGTGTGTGTGTGCGTGCACGCATGCGCATGTACGTGCCACAGCGCCTGTATGAAGTTAGAAGAAACTTCATGGGGTGGATTCTCTCCTTCCATCTTTAAATGGGTTCTGGGGATTGAACTCAGGTCATGAGCCTTGGCTGGCAACTACCTTTACCCAGTGAGCCATCCTGCCCAACATTTTTTTAAAAGACTATTTAAATGTACTATCTTATCTTGCTTGTCGTATCTTTATTTTGAACTCAAAACAAAACCACAACCTTTAAAATGAGATATTACCCAATTATCAGGCAGGCAAAAGTCAATTTTGGTGTTTATTTGTTTTTTTTTTTTTTAATCAAAGCACTTCTTGGTGTCAGGTTTTAGAAAAGTTTTATTTATTTAACATCATTTTATGTGCATTAGTGCGAAAGTGTCAGATCCCTTGGAATGTGCATTACAGACAGTTGTGAGCTGCCATGTGGGTACTGGGAATTGAACCCAGGTCCTTTGGAAGAGCAGACAGTGCTCCTAACCACTGAGCCATCTCCAGCTTCTTTCAAATTTTTTTAAATTAATTTATTATGTATACAGTGTTCTGTCTGCACATACACATGCACATCAGAAAAGGGCACCAGATCTTATTATAGATGGTTGTGAGCCACCATGTGGTTGCTGTGAATTGAACACAGGACCTCTGAAAGAACAGCTCTTACCCTCTGAGCCATCTCCCTAGTGATGTTTATCTTTGAAGTATACATTTTAAAAGTTCTTTGATAAAACAACCCCAAATACCTTATCATAAACATACATTCACATATTATATAAACAAATTATTATGCTCATTGCATCCCTAGTACTCAATTTTTATCTTTCTGATTGTATTCTTCTGTTCTTGTTATCTATTTATTTCCATTGTAATATATACTTGCCTATTTTTGAAGGGGATGCCACAAAAAGAGGGTCCATTAACCGAGATGTTTTAACTTAAAATATGGTTATCTAGGCTTCATATTCATGATTGTCATGTAACCTTGAAATAGGACCCAAGATGTCTCTTGTCAAGTTCAGTGTACAACTGATTCTTGTGGTCAGATTGCAAGGAACATTCAATTTGTTTTGCTCATGCAAAGTATGAACGCTAGATGGTGCTCTAGAATAAAGCTTTGGCTTTACCTTGAGTATACTTGTGATAAATTGGGAGCAAATTGCAATTACCTGAATATGATGAAATGGTAAGTTTCTAGAATTGTAAAGGAAATGCCAGTAGCAAACAAACTTGATAGGAACTAGAAAGGATTGTGTAATGAACTTAAGAATGGTAAATGTGTTCTCTTAATAAATATCACTTTCAAAACATTGCTACATAAGTGTATGGCTGATAAGCCAATTTGATGACAAAATCATCTTTCTCGGGCTCTAGGTTTAATGTTAGTAAACATGCCATGAGAAATAAGATCTTTCTCTGATGTTGTTATTTACACTGAAACTTTTTTCAGTCTAGCTGCATAGTCCACAAGCAGTTCAAAAGAGGGACGAAATACTTATGTTGTCTTCCTTACGCTGGAACTGTCTCTGAAAACTGTAAATAGATTTTCATGATGACACTGTGTGGAAAAGAAGAAAGGACACTTTTTGATTGGATGAAATTTTCCTTAAAAATTGCAAAAAGGAGTGGGGACTTGTTTTTATTTGTTTCAGTTTTGGTAATATTTTAATTGGCCAATTTTAAATAGTTACAGCTTACTAAGCCATGGTCATTGTTAAATTGTAACCTGAATATACTCCTTATCCCTTATAAGAAACCTGGAACATTCTACTTGTAAGATGTTACTATTGTAATTAGGCCTGCTGGTGTGTACCTGTGATCTCATCTGGGAGGAAGAGACAGGAGAATCTGGAGCTCAAGGCATTGGCTATATAACAGTTCAAAGGCCAACCTGAACTACATGAGACTGTCTCAGATAGATAGATGATAGATGGATGGATGGATGGTGAATTGGATGATAGGTAGGTAGGTAGGTAGGTAGATGAAACCAACTCAGACCGGTTGTTACTTGCATGTAAATACCAGGAAGAAAAGGTCACATGTTTGATGAGTTAGGCTTCTTGTATACATGTTAAGGAAATGACATTTTGCTCAGTACTCAGAAGCATTTTCTTTGAAGCCAGACTACATATAAAATATTTTAATGAAATATCCTAAGTTATCAGGGGACTCAAGAACTTCCTAATGAAGATATAGACCTATACTCAGAATATGCATAGAAAAGCTTTTGTCAAACAGAAGTAGAAATGGGATCAGATTTTTACATTGAATTATCAATGAGTTGGTAGCTTGACAGGAGATCTTTAAAAAGAGGATTGTATAGGGAAATACACTTTTTGACTGCCTTTTTTTTCCACCTTTAAAGTGATGAAAACAAAGTTATGATGAGAGGATAAAGGTATCTGGTGGGGGGCTATGTGTGATTCTGCTGAACCTATCCCAAAGATTCTTGTTTGTTCATTTTTCAGTCACACATTGGGTTCTGCTCTGGGACTTTGTAGATGAGAGTTACAGTTATACTAATCACTGATGTTAAAATGCAGTGTATCCTTAGCAGTCTCACCATCATCTCTGTGTGTGTGTGTGTGTGTGTGTGTGTGTGTATGTATGCGTGCACGCACTTGCCTGTGTCTGTGTACATACACTCAGTACAGTCAGAAAATGTAATGAAAGAGCAGAAGAGAAAGCCAGAAGGATACTAATTGAAAAGAATTTAAGTGATAGCTGTGGTCTGGTAAGAGTCTTGTGTCTAAGAAACTAAAAGTGAGGCTTGAGGAGCAAAGGAGAGCTCCTCACTAAGAGCCTGCAATGAAACTGAGACTTCAACCACACAGTAAAAGGAACTCATCTGCCCACAGTGTAGCTGAGCTTGGAGCAGACTGTTCCTCTTGAGCTGCCAGTAGGTAAGGTAGTGTTGCAGAGGCTTTGATTGCAGCATATGAGACTTGATGGACTCTGATCATCTGAGACAGTAAGACAATAAATATTTGCCTTATGGTCCTACATTTGTGGTGAGTGCTTATCCCCAGTGTCTCATGGAGGATGGAAGTCTCGGGCCTGTCATCCCACATAGCAGCTATTTTGCTTATTCCCTCTAGGCTGTTAAGGATGTACAATTTGCCTAATTATAAACATCATATACATGTGCTTTTATACCTTTTGTTTTCTCTTGTTCAGATACAGATATTCAGTTTTACTAATAATTATTTTTAAAATGAGCATAAGGTACCCTTTGGTAGACACTATCTTAAGCCTGCTAGACTTTTCTGTCACTTCTGAACTTTAGCTGTCATGCTGCACCAAATACTTCTGTGTGGATGACTTCGTTCATGAAGGTACGGAAATACGTTCTCAGATGTAGCATCACTTAGACAAAAAGTGTTTGGTTACTCTCAACAAACCTTAAGTGGTTTACCAACCAAAAATAAGGGACATTCACTGAATTTACTACTTACACTAGTACTACAAATAGAGAGAAATAAGTGATGGGAAGTTTTTAATTTAATAGTTCCTCATTTCTGCAAAGATGCATAAGCTACCACTAAGTGTTTCAAGGACACAATGGCTGAGCACAACACCTGGCCTAGAGAAGCAGAATGGGAACGTTATGATTTGGTCTTCTATTTATCATGACAGATGAAAGTTCATGGCATCAAAGCCCATTTTCATCTTGAGTTTTCATTAGCTGGCAGTTCTGGTATGCTAATACAGTCTTACCTTTTACATCTGTCATACTGATTATCTAACAGCCGTTACACCCATAATTATAGATATGTTTTTAAGTTCTCAACATATATCTCGTGTGTGTGTGAAAAAGGAAAACCTACAGATAGAAAAAAATGGTGGGTACACTTTAAATAGAGACCAAGTGTGAACATAAGTATCCTACATATGTCAAAGGCAAGCACATGGAACACAGGTTTAAGACTGAAATATGAGTGTACATTCTCTCTGGGGCAATAGAACAGTTTACAGCTTTAAGGTTACTCATAAGTCAAGAAGCAGTGCATCAAGGTGCTCACTGCTGGATGAGAAATTAAGATTCTAGAGCCTATTGTGTGAGCTCTTACTGCCAATGTGTCACTTAACCTCTGAGCTTGTTTTGTGATGAGCCTTCAACATTGTCTGGCATAGAAAAGTCAAGAGTAGGGGCTGGAGAGATGGCTCAGAGGTTAAGAGCACTGGCTGCACTTCCAGAGGTCCCGAGTTCAATTCCCAGCAATCACATGCTGACTCACAACTACCTATAATGAGATTTTTGTGCCCTCTTCTGGCATGCAGGTGTACATGCAGTTAGAGCACTTATGTATATTAAATAAATAAACCTTTAAAAAAAATCTTACATTTGAACACCCTTTCCAATTAAAAAAAAAAAAAAAGAGACAGTGAGCCTTAATTTGTAAGATTTGCTGTGAAAGGAAGAGGACCTGAGTTCAATGCCAGCACCCATATAAAAGCCAGGCATGGCTATGCATGCCTGCAGCTGTTGGAGGGTGGACTGGTTAGCCAGCATGGCTGAAACAGCGAGCTTCTGCTTCAGTAAGCCCTTGTCTAAATATAAGGTGAGGCAGTAGAGGAAGACTCCTCATGTCCTCTTCTGGTCTCTGCATGTGCACACACAACCATGTACCCCCTTGCTCACCTGCATGCACCATGGGTATATGCAGAGAAAAGGGAGCTTTGGTACTAAAACACTGTTACTGAATGATTGTATGTTTAAACTGCTTTGGAATCTGTTCAGAAATGGTGTATTTTAAATAAATACATACTTTGTTTTCTAGGGTCAAATCTAAGTCGCTGCGGTTTCCGAGGCTCTTCATACCTGGGTATTCCATTCAATCCCTCAAAGGTTAGTTCTCTTTATGTTGGAAGGTGGGAAAAGGATGTAAGGAGATTTTAGTGGGAAGCAGAGGAAGTAATTTAGAAAGAACTAGGCTTCTAAGTTTAATATGCCAAATATTAGTGATTTCCTGGAGAAAGTGTAAATATAATGCTCGGGTACTTTTCATGAAGCTAGGAAACTTCCCTGTGTGACAGGACTTATGCTGGGCTCTTGTTTCTCATGAGAGAGAAAGCTGTTCTCTGGGAAGTGACTAGCATCCCAGGACATGATCAGTAACTTTTATAGCAGGAAGCTTGGCTTTCCCAGCATTTTAGAGGCTTTTGAACAAGTCCATGCCAATATACAAAGATGTCCTAACAAAGCAAAGCTTTTTCTTCAAAGAAGTAGGTCCACAACAGTAGGTTCTACTTGTGCTCAGAATTACCAAGTTTTTTCATAGTAGAAAGTGGAGAAATGTATGGATTTTCCCCCTTTTTCTTTCCTTTCACCATTATGGGTATGGAATTCAGGGACTCAAGCATACCAGGCTTTACCAACTAAGCTATATCCCTACCTCTTTTCATCTCTTTTTAAAAAGAGGTCTCACAAGCTAGATGCTTGAAAGGTCATACCTCCGATCATTGCCCACAATGTGGGAGCCTAAGATATGAGTCTCTACAGTGAGGTTAAGGCTGGCCTTAATTCTATAATCAGTTCTATGCCAACTTGGGCTACAAGTAAAAATGTGCCTCAGAAGTACAGAACAAACAAAAAGAGCCTTTTTTTCTTGATGGATTAGGCTACTTATAAGATGGGATTACTTCAGGCCCATTAGTCAGTATGGGATCACTCTGAGTATTTCAAGATTTATGTATAGTTGCAAACTGAATGAGAAACTCCCAGTTTTTTTCATACTCTGATTCAGGGTCTTGGAATAAGTGGCAGTGATTATAGTGATAACAAGATTGAAACAAGACTGTTTTAGCTTTATTCTTTTCACTGAAACTGTAGACAAGCTAATCTGAATCAGGGTCGGATGACATCAGCAAGTTGTTTCCAGTTAAGTGCCTTGGTAGCCAGCAATATGGCAACAAAGGATTCATAAAATGTGGATTTTTTTTCATGCATGTGTTTTTCAAGTTTTCCTGACTCTGAGTAAAGGAAGGCTCTCTAGTTAGTCATAATGAGCCTAATTATCTGTCTTCATCGGGAATGATGCCTGTTGTGTAGCACAAGACCACGTGCAGATATAAACTGTACTTGGTGTAAAACAATGTTTTATTACACTTTTACAAGATAACCTCTACCTCTAAGCAAGTCATACCATAATTTTTAAAATTTGTTTTGAGACAGATTCTTGTAATATTGTTAGGTTGACCCTAAAATCCTGGGTTCATACCTCCCAGGCTAGCACTGTGGGTGTGTACCATTGTACCTGAATCTCTGCATGTTTTAGAAATACCAAGAACTAAAATGTCCCTCAAGAGTTAAATGTTTGCCCCTGGTTCATGACACCCAGTTTTGGCCCTCAGTGTACCTCCCTGTCCCCTCTGAGGAACCAGGTCTCACTATGTGTGGCCTTCATCTGAATCTCTGTGGTGACAGGAGCTAGAGGCTCAGACACTATCACATAGACCTACAAAAAGCTGTTGAGGAAGATGGGAACACAGATCTATGAGGCAGACAAACCTGAGGATATGTAAAGAGATTTTCCAGTACTATATATAAATAAAATATCTTCATAAAATTTTTTTTTCCTTCAGAAACCACCAAATCATCTGTGTGCCTTTGAGCTCCTAATATATGTATAGTTTTGACAGGGCATAGACACTCACAGATCCACCCACCTTACCCTTTTTATTTATTTTGCATCACAAACTCTATACATCATCTGTTAATCATGTATTGCCTTTAGTAGATTTTCCTTTCCTGTTTCACTTTTCTTTTCTCTATGATGACTTTTTCCTATCTACATCTTTCCAAGCTATTTTTCTCCTACAGGGAAGAGTCCCTATTTAAATCTGTGTAGAACTATATTTCCATTCAGCTATCTCTTCATCTCTTAAAGGTTCACATTTAATTCATGTTTGGGTTCTCTACCATTCTTTTAAAATAGCAGGTGTTTGGTTTAAATACTGAAAAATGAGACATGCTGTGGGCATTCCAAGAAGCCCATTATACGTGTGAAATAGAATAGTCAAGAGAATTAGAGTTTGAGTTCTGAGGAGGCACTTAAAAGGTGTTAAGATGAAAATTGTCTTAGTGTTAGTGAGACTGTACGAAAAAATTGTATGTAAGGGAGGGTCAGTGGGTGGGTTCAGAGTTAAAGGGTATTAAGTATCATGCAGACTTGCTCTGTGAAGAAGCACGGAAGGTCACAGTACAAGAAAATTATGGGATTAAGTTGCTAACCTTTATTAATATGCATATATTATTGGCTTGATTCCACATAAGACGTTTAAACGGGGAGAGGGGTTTATTGCTGAGATTGTGTGACCTTGCTTAATTTTATACAGTTGAATAATAGATAAAAGTAAATATTACATTTACTTTTTATATTCTGAATGCTAATGTTTATTAGAAGTTGAAATGATTAACCTTCCTGATAGTAGAATGATAAGGTGATGTGGAGATAACACTGTGGTGTTTAATTTAGGTTTGTACCATATACAATATATTTTCTTTCTTTCTTGGACAGTATTGGGAATTAACCTTACAACCTCAACACACATTAGGCAGGTATTCTACCACTGAGCTATATTCCCAGCCCAAATTTTACTTCTTTTTATAACTTTTTTGGTTTAAAATGTTGAATGAGTTTCTAACTTTCTAAGACATGATTTTTATAAGTGATAGGGCTGAAGTAAGTAGAAAGTTTCAAGTATTGATTTATCATAACATTAGAGAAGCATAAGATTTTGGAAATTATATAGCTTGTAAGAAGACACAGTGAGACATTTAAAAATTGAGGCATGTTTTCCTCAGTTGGATATCTGTACAATTTGGTATAAACAATATTTGCTAAAACCTCATGCCAAACTTTATTTGTGAAATAAAATGTAAAATTTCAATTAATTTGGTGATCTTAATTTTGAATTTAGAATCCAGGAACAGCTCATCCTTATGACAGTGGGCACATAGCGATGACCTACACTGGACTTTCCTGTTTAATTATTCTTGGAGATGACTTAAGCCGAGTCGATAAGGAAGCTTGCTTAGCAGGCTTGAGAGCACTTCAGCTGGAAGATGGGAGGTATGAGCTACTCATTGTTAGTATTATGTTTAAGTAAAAACTATTTGGAGCTTTAAAAAAAAACCTGGATATAATACTGTGGTAGATCTTTTGAGCCCAGGACTAGCAATATAGTTTGAGTTAATGCATAATTAGTGTGTTGAAGGACCTGGACTAGACTAGACTCCCAGTCACACAATGGAAACGAACCACATAATGTTCATATATATATATATATGTGTGTGTGTGTGTGTGTGTGTGTGTTTGTGTGTGTGTGTGTGTGTGTATAAAAGCGTAATAAAAAGTATACCATTTTACATGAACAGAAAGAAAACTAACTTTCTAGTAGAGCTCCTTTTTTTTGTTTTTTTTTCAGATTTACCATCTGGATGAAACAAATATCTTGAAATAAGCTATTTAGTTTGAGTGTTTGTCCCTTGAAAGTACTGATGGGAGAGAAAGGAATGCACATTAAATATTATGTTCAGAGAGGTGGTTGCTCTCCAGCCCATTGAGGAACATATTTAAATGATAAAGAAGTTAGTGCCCACTGATATTGGTGCTTTATGTTTTGTACACAAAGATTCTTTCAAGAGTTTAAGTTACATACAGTTCTAAGTCGTTAATGTGATAAAGTAGTAGCCGTGATCTCTAAGAAAAAACTGTGTAGACCAGTCTGCTGCTTTGTTACATCTTTGCCCCGTACACTGTGATCCTTATTTTCTTTTCTGTGTTTTCAGAACACTGCTCTTGATGAGGGAAAAATTACTGTAGACATAATAAATGGATATTTGGAAATCCAGTGTTGTCCTGGATTCCTGCCACAAATAGGAACGGAACACAGACTATTACATCTCGAAAACTGTAATGAAACACAATAATTAATAGTTCTCTTTATATACATATATGAGAAATTTTATGCAGTAAGCCATGGGTTTAGCTGGGTGCTGTGGCACACGCCTGTAATCCCAGTACTCAGGAAGGCAGAGGCAGGTGGATCTCAGTGAGTTAGAGGCCAGCCTGGTCTACAAAGTGAGTCTAGGACAACCAGGGGTACACAAAGAAACCCTGTCTTGGCAAACAAACAAACAACCATGGGGTTAAGAGTTTCCTACTACCAAGTAGTACGTGGGAGGTTTTACTTGTTACTTTTTCTACTGCTCATGGGGAGCTGTTGTGCCACAGCTTCCCTTCTTGGAAGTAAACAACTTACTGTGAATAGTAGTTTATAGGCAGTGACAGCTTGTGAGCATGAATGCTGCCCAGGTGACTTGGAGATTATTTGTAGTATGTGGTATGAGTAAAGTCAGCAATAGATGTTTCTGTGAGGAAAGATACAGAGCACATGTTCCTGGCTTGAGGTAAATGATCATAATGTAGCTTCACATCCTTGTTTTCAGTTTTTGTGCTGTTCCTGAAGGCAGTGAGAATGACATGAGGTTTGTGTACTGTGCTTCCTGTATCTGCTATATGCTCAACAACTGGTCAGGCATGGATATGAAGAAAGCCATCAGCTACATTAGAAGAAGTATGGTGAGTTATGTTGATAAAACTGGTATTGAGGGCTGCAGTATAATATATACCTCATCTCTTCATCAAGATTTGAAAATAAGAGCAATAAGATTAGTTTTTTGGTGGATTTGTCTCAAAACAACATATAGAAATAATCTCAGATATTGCTATCTTGACTATTAAAACTTAGTACTTACAAGTATTTTCTAATCAGATTTTAAAGACAATAACTACAGGTGTTCTTCTCACACAATACAGTTTATTCTTGCAGTGGTGAGGAGAGCTTAGCTGCAGCCAGGCTCACCTTTTGCTCCTTCATTTTGTGTATAAACTAGGGGCGGAAGAGCTGCTTTTCAGACTTATCACTTCCCAACTGTGAGGGTGTACACTTTATAGATGAGAGTTCTTAAGCCTATTAAAGCTATTTTTTAACCTCTAGCATATCTGTTAGTCTATCTCAATGGACTGCCTGTGAGCTTTTAGGGAAATTTGTTTAACTATGCATTAGATGTGTTGTTTCTTTCTGTTGTTTTTTTTTTGGGGGGGGGGATAGGATCTCACTGTGTAGCCTAGGCTGGCCTTCAGCTCACTGGGATGCACCTGCCTCTTCCTCCTAGGTACCGTATGCATCAGTTTTTCAACTGTACAACACAGAGTTTAAAAGCTTGTGACCACAGAAAAAGAGACCTTGAAGAGTTTTAAGGGGAAGAGAATTATGAACTGAGCTCATTTCCATAATCTGAGCTGTCAGGAGGCTGAGGCAGGAGGATGGCTGGGAATTTGAGGGAGGGGAAGAAGAAATGGGAGTTGGGATTGTAAAAGGAAGGGAGGGGGAAGGAAAGCAACATGGAAGGAGGTTGGTGAGAAATGTAAATTTGTTTTATTTCTGCTCACGTGGTTAAACATGTGTTCAAGTTTTCTCTGTAAAGCTCGTGTTTTCTTTTCTTGAGATAATTAAGCATTTCACGATAAAATATTTGGAGAATAAGTCACCTGTATCTCATAACCTTTTATTCACTCATGTCCTGTGCACTGACGATTTTCTAGCAGTAGTATTAGTAATATAATTAGAAATTCCTTTAGGGAAAGCCTTCATTTTTTTAATTTACATGTATATCACCGTAGACTATTCAATAGAATATTGCCTTCCAGTATCACATTGTCCTAGTTAGCTTTATCTGTACAGTTCACACAGCCTCAAGTCATCTGACAAAGTAGTCTCAAGTGACGGATTGTTCAGGTCAGATTGTCCTGTGAACATGTCTGTGGGGGATTGTCTTGATTGTTGATTGAATTGATGTAGGAGGATGCAGCCTACTGTGGGCAGCCCTACACCCTGGACCAATGGTCCTGAGCTACATAACAAAGCTAAAAGCAAGAGCATCTGAGCCAGCAAGCAACATTCCTCCACAGTTTCTGCTTCAAATTCCTGCTTGAGCTCCTGCCCTGACTTCCCTCAATGATGAACTGTATGCTGAACTAAACCCTTTCCTCCCTAAATTACTTTTGATGAAAATGTTTTTACCATAGTGAAACTAGAGCATATTATATCTTGATACTCAAATTGTCCCAGATTTGGTCTGCGAGAACCTTTTCAAGCTGGATTGGCAGCCTTTTGACATGTTCCCTTCATTCTTTGAAGGCTTTCTGGTACAAAATACTGGAGTTTCAACTTTTACTTTTCTTAGCTTTGGACCTGCACTCATGCATTTCTTAAAGAAGCCTTGGTCCTTATTAAAATAATGGTTTTGAAATGATCTGGGTTCTAAGTAGGCTTATTAACATGGGATATCATTGCTTCTAGGCCCCTTCTCATCAGGCAGAACTAAGAAAATTATATATGTACATATCCATATACTATGCCTTAAACATACACATGTAAACACAGTCTATGCTTGTGTGTGGTTTTATTAGCCTGTGTATTAAGAACCACGAATCTATTTGATGAACTCAGGTTTCAATTTACTATACAGGATCATGTGTTTTTCTTCTTTGATAAGTTATTTATTTCAACTACAGTTAGACTTATTATTTCTGTTTGAATTCCTGTTTTAAGTATTCGTTCCGTTTAGACTTCCCCATCCACCCAAAAGCTGTTGATATTTATTCATTTATCTATCCGTCTGTCTGTCTATTTATCTATCTTTAGTATTATTTGCTTAATATGTATAACTTAACCTTTCTGGATGTCAGAACTAATCAAGAAAAAACTTAGAAAAGTATAACTTCTTACTCCCCTTATCTAGCACCCTTTCTTAGCCAGTAAACCTTCCATCTTCTTTCTCTTCATTTTATAGGTAACATTCTCAGTATTTTCTCATTTACCTTTCCAGTATTTCTGTTTGATGAGAAGACCCATATGCCTTTAATTTTCCTTATTAAAATATTACCATAATCTGTATTAGCTATATTTGTATGTCAAATAGGAGTTTATTAGAGTGGCTTATATAGGCTGTGTTCTGGCTACTCCAACAATGGATATCTTCTGATAGAAAGGCCATGAATCTGGCAGTCCATGAGGCTAAATGTCTCAGCTAGTTGTCACTCTACTTTGGAGTTCCAAAGACGTAGATTTTAATACCAGTGAAGGAATAAATACCAGCAGGATAAACCTGCCAGTGAGAGTGAAGGCAAGCAGGCAAAAAGCAAAAGCTTTTAGATTTGTCTTCTAGATCTTGTTATGTGGGCTGCCACCAGAAGGTGAGGCCCAGATTTAAGGTTAGCCTATGATCCAGATTTAGGATATATCTCTCTACCTCAAGTAATACAGTCAAGAAAAATCCCTCACAGGTGTGCTCAGTTGTGTGGGTTTTAGGTAATTATGGATTTAGTTAATCACAGTTTAGTCGAGTTGGCAACCAAGATTAGCCATCACAAGTCCATCCCTTTTCAATTTAACACAAATCATATATATCATTATGTAATGCTTAATTTCCAAATGAAAACCAAAACCAGGTCATAATTATGCCTCCAGATAGAGCTGTAAACGTATCATATTTAACCAGGTCATAACGTACTATAGATACCTTTTCTGGTAAATTGCTTTTTTCCATTGAATAATATACCTTGAAAATCACAGTTTCTTCATTCTTTTTTATTGCATTTTTGTACAGTTTTACTTTATTTAAATGTGTGGCCATAACATAATCTTTTCTAAAATTCTTTATTTACAACTATTCTGTATGGAGAGTATCTATTTCACACTCACAGTGCTATTGTTGATAAACCTTTTGTGTATCTTTTTATGTATTACAGATACATTTTCAGGTATATTGCTTGGTCAAAAGCTAAGTGCATTAGCTATATTTTGTTTTCTTATCCCCAAAACGTAGACCAAGCTGTCAGTAGTACTCTTGTTACTGCCCAGTTCACTACCCTTACAATATTTTCAGTAAGTCTGTTTCTTTTTTTAGGAAAAAAAGAAACTTAATAAAAAGATAAGGAAAATTGCATTCCAACTCCCCATAGGAGAGTGTCTTTTTCCACCTAGCCTTACCAGTAGAATATTAGACTTCTTTTTAAAATCTCTTTTCTTTTCTTTGTCTTTATTCTGTCACATTGCACCTACCCACCTTCAGTGTAGGAACCTAGGTCTTCTTGCGTGCTAGGTAAGCACTCCCACCAATGAACTACGTCACCAGCCCTATTTTGTGTTTTGCTTTCTGTATTTCAGTTTCATATATGTTCTCTGCTTTTCTTTCATTTCAACCAGGTTCTCTCTGGCGTTTTTACTTCTTTTGATTGTGATCAAAGTAATATTTAAGATCAAGCTCCGGGTCAATGTATGTTATGCAAGTACTCTACCACTGAACTCTCTGCTCTATTTTTACTTCTTTATCTCAGTTTTATATTCTTAATTATTTTCTGCCCTTTTTAAGAAAAAGATTAACTTGTAATTCTATGTGTGTTGAGAGTGGGCTGTGTGCACAGGAGTGAGGGGACTATCAAGGTCAAAGAAGTTGGCTCTCCCTGAAGCTGGAGTTACAGATGGTCATGAGCCTCCCTAGTCTGGAGCCTGAGACTAGGGAGAGTACTGGAAACTGAGCTTGGGTCTTCTCTCTTAAGAGCAATCTGTGCCCTTAACCACTGAGCCATCTCTCTAGCCTCTCAGGTTACCTTTTAGTGTTTCCTTAGGACTCCTGTAATATAGTGTCTTTTTATTATTTTGTTTTGTTGGGATTTTTGTTTGTCTTTTTGAGACAGTATCTCTGTAGCCCTGACTGACCTGGAACTTACTGTGTAAACCAGGATGGCCTTAAACTTAGTGAGATCTACCTGCCTCTGCCTCTTCAGTGCAAGGATTAAAATGTGCGATCCACCATACCTGGCTAATCTCTATATGTCTGGCTAATCTTTGTCCTTTTATTTTTTTTAATCTTTCCTGAAACCATTTAAGACATTTTTTTCCTACTGTTAGTCCATTTTCTGTGTAGGTGTGTGTGTGTACTTGTTGGTGTTAGTGTGTGTGCGGAGGCTGCAGTGGATATTGGGAGTTCTTTGGTTGCTCTCTACCTTTGTCTTTTGATACAGTCTCTTGCTGAACCTGAACTTAATTGGTTAGTCTGGCTACCACTGAGCTTAAGGATCCCCTATCTTGGCATTACCTGCTCCAGTGTTGGGGTTGTAGGCATGTGCCACTAAGCCTGGCTTTTATGTGGGTTCTGAGTATCCAAACTCAGATTCTTATGCTTGCACATGGGTACTTTTCATATTCCTGGTGTTTGTTTCAGGTTGTGCAAGTTGAGTTTTTGGGTGCTGGATTAAATTTTCGTCTGTCTTTGTGGGTTTTTCTTTTCAGTACAGGCTTGTTTTCATATACTGAATAATAGTATTTTCATTTCATTCTCTTCATTTAGTAAATTTTTTTTCTCTTAAACATACTTAGAGCTCAAGGATGCCCACTTTTCTGTTTTAAAAAATACTTTTGTGTATGTGTGCGTGTGTGTGTGCATGTGTGTGTGTATATACTGTGTTTGTGTACCATGTGTCTGCAGGAGCCCATGGAGGTCAGAAGAACCAACACATCCCCCAGAACTGGGGTTACAAATGGTTGTGAACCACTATGTGATTGCTGGGAACTGAACCCAGGTCTTCTGCAAGAGCAGTAAATGCTGTTAACCATACAGCCATTTCTCCAGCCCCAGGTTGTTCCTTTTTCATTGCAATAAAGTCTGGTTTCCTTAATGAGCAGTTTGGTGGTGGGGAGAGGTGGTGGTATCTATGATTTTCCTGGCAGACAGAAGTCTTCCTTTACTCAGGCTTTTAAATTCTTCTGTTGAGTTGTCCTTTTTGACCTGTTGCTTAAATAGCCCATGTGTTCTATTTTTACCTTTCTTGTCCAGATGGCATGCCTTTGAGCACTTATACAGCTTGACTTACACACTCTTTCTCAGGCTGTTAGTCTGGCTTGTCCTGCACAGCACTATCAGCCCAAAGGGGTAATAAGTAATCTTGTTAGCTGAAAGGATGCAATAACTATTGTTATCAAAGTCTAAAGAAGATGGTATAATTGGTCATGACCATGATGTAGTTTGTATTTATGTAAAGATTTGTGGACTAAAGAGTTCATATATTATTTATATTTATATTATTTATATATTATTTATTATTATTTAAACCATGGTAACTGGAATCCTTACCTACTAGGGCCAGCAGAGTCAAGGCTGCCTGTGTTTTCACTCTTAAGAACGATTTTCCTCCTAGGCAGTGGTTTTAGATCAGTCTTACACTGAACAGTAGCTCCCTCCTCTTTCTTCCTCATAATTCTTCCCTAAGTACCACTGGTCTTTGTAAATGTTTTTCAGAGAGTTTGCTGAAACTTGATGCTTTTCTTTTCTGTTTTTGCTTTGTTTTGTTTTTCTAGACAGGATTTCTCTGTGTGGCCCTTGGGTGTCTTTGAACTCCCCCTGTTGGCCAGGCTTGCCTCACAGAGATCCACCTGCCACTACCGCCCAGTGACTTGATGCCTTTCTCTAGGCACACAATCTGAAGCTCAGGAGTGTCTTTGCAAAGATTGAGTTTTACAAATTTTATCATTCTTACTATTTTGATTTAGAAAGATATATGAGAACCTTGAAGTTTAGGTGGCTCTCTTCCTTAGTAAGCCCTTAGTAAGCTCAGATTAGACTTATTTTATGACCAAAGTTGAATAGTTATTTACAAATTCTTCTATTTCCATTCACTGTCTATTCACTTGGAAGAGTGTAAGGAATAAGAGTTGCAGTAATTATTGGACAGAAGACAAGTATGCAGGGTGGACTCAGATGGACTTCTCAGGAAGGCACTTAATGGTTTGACCTGCTAAAAATGAGAAGAATGGGGACTGCAGATGTGACATCTTTGGAAAAAGTACTTATTTTAGAAGATATAAAAGAGATCAAAACAGTTACCTAATTGGTAACTTATCTACTATTAGAATTATTATTTCTCCATTAAACTAAACTGTTTTTTTTTTTTTTTTCAGTCCTATGACAATGGGCTGGCACAGGGAGCGGGACTTGAATCTCATGGTAAGTCCTTGTAAATGGTTGTTTAGTTTTATAGATGGTTGTGAGCCCCCGTGTGGTTGCTGAGAATTGAACTCAGGACCTCTGGAATTGCAGCCAGTGCTCTTAACCGCTGGGCCATCTCTCGAGCCCTGGTTGTGTGGTTTTAAAATAACATGTGGTATGTCTCAGAGTTTCTCAACCCTTGCTGTAAAATGACTGTCTTTGTCGCTTTGCTACATCTGTCTTTTTACACTGTAGTACTTAGCTCTTTGAAATCTCTTAGATCACTAATGTTAAGAGATTATTCACAGCAGAAAGATTTCTAGTAATTTATAAAAATGTTAACTGCATGAAAATATGTTGGTATTGTTTCTTATGCTATTGCTAGGGGGAAAATCAGGTTATTTTCTTTGGTATAACACTTGAAAGACTAAACTAAAGAGCTATATTGAAAATGAAAATTTTTATTTACCATCCATAATATAATTATCCATCCTTAGTGATAATCTCGAACACTTTTCTGTTGAACCAGTCTGTGGTTTTCCTCACTTTGGGCAGGACTGGAATAGTGAGATGGAGCCATTAAGCTTGTTAGCACATCAAAGATATGTACCCTGTCAAATAAAAATCTCCATTCAGAAATATGCTTCCATTCTGCTTTTGTAACAATTAAGCCCAGATGCTAGAGCTGTCAGATGAACTTGAGGTCTCTCCTCACTTGATGTGCGGGGCTGTGTTCACTTGCTGCCTTCATCCTTCTGCTATATGATTGGAGCAGGGCTTTGGCCCTGGTACCACTAACTGTGTGACCATGCCTCCTAAATCTCCCTAAGGGTTTTCTCATCAACAAAAGAGAAGGTTTGTCCTTCTGTATAGAAGAATGTTTCAACTTTTCCTGTGACTCCCCATTACCGTATGACACCAAGGTTTCAGTGCATGTTTGAGTTACACAGATGGGTGTAAGTGCAGCTGATGATTGAGATCCCCAACAAGATCCATAAGAGCCGATGCTGTGGATTTCAGAGATCTGAACACAGGTCCCTACATTTTACTGCAGATGCATTATGCACTAAGCCATCTTCCCAATCCTGTTTAATTTTCTTGAGATGAGGTCTTCCTGCTGTGTAGTCCAAGCATACTTCAGGCATGCATTATTCCTGCCTCAGCTACTGTAGTGCTAGGATTACAGGCATTTCACTACCACACTCAACCTGCTAACAAACCTATAGTGGAGAGGTGGCTCAGTCAGGCTCAATCAGTCAAGTACCTGCCATATCAGCATGCTGACTGCTGACCTGAGGTCAGAGCTGGGCATGGAGTCATGCACCTGTAACCCCAACACTGGAGGTACAGCAACAGACAGATGCCTGAAGCTCCCAGTTCAGTGATATACTTTGTCTCAAAAAATTCATAGAGATCGAGGAAGACACCTGACATCAACTTCAGACATATACATGTACACACATGCATGAACTTCAAGCACATGGAACATATACATAGCTGCCATGATTTTCCTCATTTCCAAGCCTGTTAGCACTGTGTGGGAATATGGAATAACTTACTGTCAGATCCCCTGAGTTTTCAGAAGAGCTGGCAATCTTGGATTTTGAATGTTCATTGTCTTAAGTTTTTTTTTGTTGTGTGTGTGAAATTTTTAAATTATTCAGTTAAACTATTTGCCCCCCACATGTCATCAATTTGTAATCTCAGATATGTGCATTAAGGTGAAATTTATTAAGTAACTTAGCTACTGCTTTGTGCTAGCTATCATTTGATAATTTACATATAGTTTCATTTAATTGGAATACCAGCCCACTGAGAAAAGGCTTCTTTGTACATGGTAGGTTCAGTCAGAAAGGCCAAACTACTATGAGGATTGAAAGGAAAAAGGCCTGTTACAGGAACATGCATTTACCTACTTGTAATGCTTGATTGTTGCTGGGACAAAACACCTGATGAAACAAATATGGAAGGAAGGGTTTATTTGGCTCACAGCTAAAGGGTACAGTCATCATGGGAATTGATGGAGGCAGGAGATTGAGGCCTCTGCTCACACTAATTTACAGGTAGGAAGCAGGAAAAGGAATGCTCCTGTGGAATAGTGCCATTTTCCCACCTCAGCTAACCTAATGTAGAACCTTCACATTAGTAGTAGTAATATAATGTAGTATATGTAAGGTAGTAGATGTAAATCCTGTCAAATTGACAGTCAGGATTAGCCATTACAGGACTGACAAATGAACATGGAGTAGAGGAGAGTAGCGGTGCTAGGGCAGCACCCCCTACCTGTGCTCAGGCCAATAATGCTCCAGGGGCCTCATGTTGAGCTGTGGAGAGATCGCCAGGGCCACCAGGGCCAGTGCTCTTCTGTACCCACTTCTTGCTTTTCTTTTGTGGACCTTCGCCTTTCCGTTCATTATCCTGGTGTGACTTGTCAGGTGAGACTTTGTCAGTTTTCTGCACCTAGCCCTGAGCAAGCTCTCTGATTTCTGTAACTCTGGCTTCATGCTATGTTCATTTGTCACTGTGATCTACTAGTTGGACATGAGTGTTTTCATCTTATTTCCTGAGCTCACCCACATTGTACTTATGCCGTTGGTGTGTGTGGAAGGGATTATCTTCTGGGGCACTTTGTATCCCTGTGTCAAATTGAATTTGAACTATTTCCTTGCTTTTTATATGCTTTTATCCCATATTCCCCAGTCTAAATATACACTATATTGGGTTTGGCTTTAGTGATTTCTTTCCTACTTTTTCTAAGTCAGTTGTTTTATTTCTTGGTCTGTATATGTAATCAGAGAGAATGACCAGGCAAATGGTGACCTCCTGTGCCTTGAACATCGAGTGTGCTGCTTACTTTATCCCACTAGTTCATCAGGAGCAAAACACTTTGGGGGGTACAGTTTTAATATGTTCTGTAAGAATTGGGTTGTCTGAGTTTGTGATGGATACAATGATTTTTGTCTCTCAGGATTCATAATAGGAAGCTCAGACAAAATAATTTGAATCTATGGTTCTTTTAAAGTATCTCTACTTCTTAATCTAGAACAGAAATGTTAAATCCCTTTGGCCTTAATTTCCTTTAAACACTGAATTCCTATGAATCTGCTTCTCATCATTTTTTGTGTGGTGCATAAGTACAAAATGTACTTGTTTTATGTGCCTGTGTGTTTTGTTTCCTGTTTTACCTATGACTGCATGCTTGTGGACTACCTTAAGTTCCACATTTTAGAGGATAGATTCTTCCCTGTAACTTGGTATATATAAACACAAATGCTCATAAAATTCACAACATTGAGTAGTAAAACCATTATGGGACAGAGAGTTTAATCTGCATATAACCTGTGGTTTTGCTCCTGTCTTCAAATCACTTGGGTAATAATGCCTAGCCCCATATAAATAATGTTTTATTGTATTGGGTAGGGAGTGATAAGGAAAAAGTCTGTGTAGAAGCCATTTGCTTTTCAAATGGTTTGTATTCTCAGCTGCCTCACTGAATGCAGAACCTGAGGACATAGAGGAACTTAAAAGCAGAATTCTGGTGTAAATCATGTAATTTGACATAGATTCCTTTATCTTGTTCCAAGCGTAACTTTTTAAAATAAGTATAATGACTCTTACAGCTTTAAATTATTTTAACTCTATTCTGTTTTGCCAGTTGATGTGGGAGACTTCATTGTATAGTTGGTTATTGAATTTTATTTCACTGTCCTGTAGGCTAGCAGGACTATTCCCCCTTTCCCAACATTTTTGTGCTGGCCATAGATATCTGAGCAGAAGTTTACAGTTTGTGTTTTGATCATCAGGAGGATCCACCTTTTGTGGCATTGCATCACTGTGCCTGATGGGTAAACTGGAAGAAGTTTTTTCAGAAAAAGAACTGAACAGGATAAAAAGGTGGTGTATAATGAGGCAGCAGAATGGGTACCATGGAAGACCTAATAAACCTGTTGATACCTGTTACTCCTTCTGGGTGGGAGCAACTTTAAAGGTAAGAGAAGCCATGGAAATAAGACACCCAAGCCACTTGATAGATATACCTGCTTAAAAGTTATGCAGGATTTGTTACATACCCATAAGACCTGACACCCTGTTAATAAAGCTAACTAGAGCTTGCAGAACAGGGATTGATCAGGAAGTCATACCCAGAAACAGGAAGTTAATTTAAAAAGATAATGTTGGACATTCACTGGAAATCCATTTAAAATGTTTCTATTTATTGTTTTGCCTAAAAGTTCCGAAGTTCATTAATTGGATTTGCTACCTAAAGTCACTGAGCTGTTATCTATATCATTTGCCCTTGAAATGCCTTCACCCTTAAGAACCACCCTTTGTGCAGATGTTCTAAATATAACAAGTTTATGTTCATCTTGTATTAGAGTTTTATTGCTGTGAAGAGATGCCATGACCACAGCAACTCTTATAAAGGAAAACATTTAATTGGAGCTGGCTTACAGTTTCAGAGGTTTATAGTCCATTATCACCATGGTGGGAAGCATGGCAGTGTCCAGGCAGACAGGGTGCTACGGAAGGAGTTCTTCCCCCTCCCCCTCCCCCCCCCCCCGGAAGGAGAGGACTTCTTAATCCACAGGAGCAGGAGACCTCAGAAGCCACCCTCACAGTGACATACTTCCTCCAGCAAGGCCATACCTCCTAATAGTGCCACTCCCCGAGTCAAATACATTAGTCTGTGGGGCCCCTATCTACTCAAGTCACCACATTCTTGGTTTTTTTTCCCCTCTTAAAAGCCATGCATGTGTTCAAAACAAATCTTGAGACAGACTCATTTAAAATGAAGGCAGTAGCCTGTTTACTTCTAATGGCATTTAAAAAATATGTTTGTACTTTTTTTAGTCGTGAAAATTTCAAACATACTTAAAATAGAGAGGGTAGTGTAACAAATGCCCATGCGTCGGTAGTGGTCATCCCAAAACAACTGTACTTTACCCATTTTATGTACATTCCTCCAAGTCACTGTGTTGACCTCAAGACTGCTTTGTTTTTTGGAAATTTTCCAATATATTTTCTGAATGAAAATAACTTAAGAAAACAGCTCTCTTACTATCAATGTCACATCTAAAAATGAGCCATAATTGCTTTCCACATTAAGTATCACCTAGTGATGATGGTGTTTCTTGTTGCATTATTCCCAGAAGCTCCCAATACCAGACCATTTCTCCTTTTGGTCAGAAGGCTCTGAATTGTCAAGCTGGTGGTTCTGTTGTAAAGTTCTTATTAACATTGTGGTGAACTATAGCATGGTATGGTTAGCTATTTGTATATAATTCAGTAATAATAATGATATCCAAAATAATATATCACCACCACTGCCATTATGTACATGACCTCTGCTCCTGTCAACAGTAATGTCTCACTTTCCTGTCCTCTCCCCCAACCCTGGTAGTTCCTGTTCTACTCATTGTTTCTGTATACCCATCATGTTATTAAAATACCTGACAAAGCAACCAAAGGAAGGAAAGGCTTGTTTTGGTGTAGAGTTCTGGAGTTGCATCCCACTGTGGCAGGGAAGAAGTGGCAGCAGGGCCAGGGAATGGCTGATCACATGTGTCCACAGGAAGCAGAGAGCAGGAATTGCTGGGTTCACTCAGCTTTCTCCTGTATGTGCAATTCAAGATCTTAGTCTGGGATAGTAGTGCTGCCCACTTTCAGGGTGGGTCTTCCTACCTCTGTTATCCTAATCTAGGTGGTCTTCACAGACATATTCAGAGATTTGTTGAAAGTTGACTCTAGCTCCTATTGAGTTGACATTGTAAACCATCACATTCATATATGCATTCATGCAATACTGTTTTTCTGTGTCTTCCTTATTCCCTTAGCATAATGTTAGGACCCATGTGTTAGTTTTCCTTTTTGTGGCTGAGTAGGGTTTCTCTCTCTCCCTCTCTCTCTCTCTCTCTCTCTCTGTAACTGTGTGTGTGAGAGTTTTAGTAGGTATCTACTGAATGTGTCGTTGGGTAGGAGTTATATCTTTACAGTATTAAACCTTCCTGCTAATGAGCTGTGAAGCAAATAAAAATGATACTGTTGTTGGCTAATTTAAGTGTTCAAGTCTCCAGAGATTTGCTTTGAGAGTAGAAGCTTATTTGAATGATCACTAGCTGAAATGTAAGCCATAGGCTAATACATTTTGTGCCTGTTAATTTTTGTCATTTTGTTTTTAGCTTCTGAAAATTTTCCAGTACACTAACTTTGAGAAGAATAGGAATTACATCTTATCAACTCAAGATCGCCTTGTGGGAGGATTTGCCAAATGGCCAGACAGTCATCCAGGTAATTATGTTTGGCATGAATCTAAAGCGGTATATGTTTTATTTCTTGAGTAGCCCTTGTAAGTCTTTTTCAGAAATTGTATATGATAGAAAATATTGCTGCAGTTCTAATGTTATAGTAAATAATACGTTTTGTAAAAGATTATGTCTGAAGGCCTGTGAAATGGCTCAATGGATAAATATATCTGCTGCTGGACCTGGTGACCAGGATTTAGTTTTCAGGACCCACAGTGGTAGAAAGGGGCAGCCAACCCCCACATGTTGTTCTTTGACCTCTACATGTGCACCCATATACTTACTCAGACACACATACAAAATAAAAACCATAAACATTATATTTGAGACAGATTTAAGGTATGGGTAGTATAAAGGAAGGGTAAATTGTCAAGATATTTTAGTATAACATGCAATCTCCCCATACTCCCAATACTTACCAATGTTTCATTTTGTGTGTGAAAGTATGCTGATGTTCTGAATGGGTCCTGTCCTAAACAAGGAGTTACTTGGCTCATCTGAAACATCAGGATTATTAGCTATGACACCAGGGTTATTAGCTGTGACTTGACCTAATAGTATTCCAGTTTGCTTTTCTGTTGCTGTCATAAAACTTTGACCAAAGGCCACTTGAAAAGGAAAGGGTTTATTTGGCTTATACAACTAGGTTTATGCATCATTGAGAAAAGTCAGTTAAAGGACAGTTTCTTGCTGGCTTGCTCTCTGGCTTACACTGTCATGTTCAAGCTAGTGTTTTTACATAGCCCAGGATCACCTGCGTAGGGCTGCTACTAACCACAGTGGGTGGAGTCTTACTACGTTTAGAAGAAATCAAGACAGTGCCCCACAAACATAGCCACAGGAGAATTTGAACTGGACAATTCCTCAACTGAGGTTCCCACTTCAGAAGTGATTCTCAATTATTTCATGTTGATAAGACTAATCAGGACACTGTGTCCTGAGGGGAACAGGAGTGACTTCTAAGTTTAAAAAAATTTTTTTTTCTCAAAACTAAATTCAACAACACATTAAAAGCATTGCTAAAGGGCTTGGGTGTTGCTGTAGTAGAATGCTTATCCAGTATGTGTGAAGCCCTGGGTTTGATCTAGCACAACATAAACCAAATGTGATGCATACTTGTAATCCCACTTCATAATAATGAAAACAGGAGAATCAGAAATCCAGGGTCATCTTTGAATATATATTGAGTTTGAGGCCAGCCTGTCATCCATGAGAACTTGTTTTAAGCAACACTATTTACCATGAGCCAGTAGACTTCATTGTAGGAATACAAGGATAGTTCAGTACACACATCAATAAATATATCACATCACGAAAGAATCATTACCAATCCCACTTCTGACAGAGGGCTAATATCCAGTATATATAAAGAACTCAAGAAGTTAAAAAGCAAGAAACCAAGTAATCCAATTAAAAAATGGGGTATGGAGCTAAAAAGAGACCTGACTGTAGAG
>CM053764.1:70763-92071 GCA_028658305.1 Pachyuromys duprasi
AGGGAGGGGGCTAAGCCTGGGATTCAAAGTACCTAACCTGTGATTGAGATAAAAATAAATAAATTTAAATTAAAAAAATAAACACATTAATTAATGTATTAAAAAAAACCTTCTATTTCAGTACTCATTTTGTATTTTATCCCATTCTTTCATAGCCTGAATACTTTCTGCTAAATATATAGTGGTCTGTAGAAGATCTTTTTGGTATGAATCAAATAAATGTTGATCAAGCAGTATTTTATCTTTTTCTATTGTACTTTCAAGCTTTCATTTACAGTTTCATTAATATGATTTATGTTTCTCCCTCCATTTTTTCTTCCTTGGAACTCCTATAACTCATTTTTCACCTTAATTGGTTTCCATATATCTTATAACCTCTGTTTGTTCTTATTATTTCTTTCTCTGAATATTATTTTAAAACATCCGTATTCAAGTCTAAAACAAGTTCTTATGTTTGTTATTTTCAGTGGTATTCTTATTAATTTATTGCATTAAAATGTTAAGACTTTAAAAAAATATATCACATCACATAAATAAGACTCAAAAGTAGCTGTCACATGATCATCTCTACATACAAAAAAAGACCTTGATACAGTTTTACATTGCTTTGTGATAAAAGCCCTGAAGAAACTAGGAATAAAAGAGATGTAACTCAACATAATAAGGACTATGCAGGGCACAGTATAATCAACAGTGAGGAAAAACTCAAAACATTTCTACTAAAATCAGAGAATTTCTCCACTCTTAGTATAATTCTTAAAGTCTTAGATAGAACAAGGAAATAATGCCAGCAGTTGACAAGTGGGATCCCATGAAATTAAAACCTCTCTGGGTAACAAGAAACAATGTAGTGGAGAGAGCATACAGAATGGGAAACATACATCTGACAGAGGACTAATATCTAGTATACATAAAGAACTTAGAAACCTGAATACCAAAGTCCCAACCAACCTAGCCTATGAATAGACTAATGAAGTAAACAGATAGTTCTCAAAAGACAGAAGTCAAATAGCCAATAAAAATATAGGAAAAGAAAAAAAGATTCAGCATCATTAGTCTTCAGGGACATGTAAAACTACATTGAGATTCTTTCTCACCCTTGTCAGAATGGCTGCTGTTAAAACAAATAACAAGAATGTCAGGCAGCAGTCCTTAAACACTGCCAGTGAGAGCATAAGTTATTCCAGCTACTGTGGAGATCAGATTGTAGGTTCCTCAGAAGACTGAAAGTAGATTTCTCATGTGACCCAGCTGTACCAATTCTGGGTGTGTACCTAAAGAGGTGTAAGGCAACATACTACAAAGAGCCTTGGGTAGCCATGTGTCCTCAATAGCCCAGGTATAGACCCAGCCTAGGTGTCCTACAGCAGATGAGTGGGTAAGTAAAGTGTTGTATACAGACTCAGTGGAGTTTGTCCAACCATAAAGAATGAAATTATGTTATTGGCAGGAAATGGATGCAATTAGAGATCCTCATAGTAAGCAGAGTGTACCAGGCTCAGACGGGTACCTGTGCCCTGTTTTCTCTCATTTGGGATTGTTGACTTTATGGAGACACAGACGATCATTTATGTGCCTATGACCCCAAAGCAGAAGAAACTCAGATTGGAGAGAAATGAGGGTATACATGATACCCTTCGGTGATAATGTCTTATGAAACTTACTACTGTCTACAGTGAACATACTTAGTTAATAACATTTCTCAAATTCTGAACACAGGTATTCCTTGCTACGTATATTTTACTCCAAATTTTGGCAGTTTCAGTTAGCTTTTTTCTTTTCTTTTTCTTTTTTGGGAAGGTCTTACTTTGTAGCCCCCAGATGGCCTGGAATTCACTATGTAGATCAGGATGTACTCAGATACACAGAGATACACCTGTCTCTGCTTCCCAAGTACTGAAATTAATGGCCACTACTCTGGTTTTAGTTTTATTTCTTTAGGTGCATACTTTAATTTCTGAGCGCTCATGCTTATTACCTAAAATGTAGGCAGCAAGTAGCTACTGACTGATACCACAAAATTAGCACCCTCTTTAGCATCCCTTTCCAGCCTTTTCTCACCCCACTTATATTTTATTCCATTGATATGAGCCTATTTGCTTATCTGTAAAGATTGTGGCTAACGTAATAACTCTGTTATGTTTGATCAGCATGTTATTGAAGTATCTATAGACATACACACCTAGTTCTCAGGCATGGCCATTGCAGCATTGTAATAGAATCATGCTCTTGGTTATCGTAACACTAGGGAGTGCTTTTCTGCTCATCTCTAGAGCTTCTGGGCTTGTAGTGTGTACTTGTGTCAAAATATAAAGAAAGAGGCTCATGAAATCTTTCTTTTGTGCTTAAAGTAAAAGGAATAATTATACCTGCCCTTTTTGTTTTTTTAAATGAAAAACATACTCTCTTAGAGAAAATGTGGGATGCTTCAAAGGCATCTACCAACATATGTTTTCACAAATCAATTTCCAAGGCTAAATAATAGTTTTGAGATTTTTGGGGATGTATAATACATAACTGTATATATGTTTGACAGCTAAGAAATATGGTGATTATTTTGCTCCTGGTTTCTCTGGTTTTTGTTGTTATTGTTTTTGGTTTTTGGTTTTGTCAGTCTGGCAGTGTTTTTACAAATAACAGAAATAAACTTTTGGAAACCATCTCATCTACTTGGAATACCAATGATTTCCAGTACTACAGAGTTTTATTTTTGTTGTTGTTTGAGTGTCTTTAGGTTTTTGAGACAGGGTCTTATGATGTGACCGAAGTTACTTTTGAACCCACTATATAGCCAGAGATGATTTTCAATCCTTAATCTTCCTGCTGTTGCCTTCCAGGTTCTGGCTTCAAGTTGTGGTCCACAGAACAGGTCCTCATGTTCCTGTTCTGTGTGTAGAGGGAAATTCTTGAAGTTTTTTTGCTAGAGAGATCAGTTGGTAGGTTAAGTATTTGTACCACATGTGGGTGTGATGCTAATTTAGAGACACAGTGTCCTGGAGCTATGCACTATTGAACAGAAGGTCTGAGGGACAGGACCTTGGAGAAACAGTCTTCCAGATGAGCACCTTAACTTGGCTTTAGTAAGAATTGTAGCATATTTGATCTCAGGGCTTTTATTATTCTTGTGGAGAGTACTTTGTCTTATTAAAGGAAGTATATCACTATCTGCAGATGAGGATTTGGGGTTTTGGATTGCTTGGGGAGGTTTTTTGTTTGTTTGTTTGTTTTAATGATTTGAGGTTTAAGTACAGATTTCTGGCTTTACAAAACTTCTTTTACAAAACTGCATATGGAGAGATCCAATTTATACTATTCTCAATTTGTGTTATACTCCTTACTATTCACCCTTTTCTTTTAATCTTTATTATATGTATATATATTTTGCCTGTGTTTATGTCCATGCACTGCAGATGTGTGCAGATGCCACAAAAGGGTGTCAGATCCCCTGGAATTGGAGGTACAGATGATCATGAGCTGTGGGTGCTACGACCCTGAGAGAGTACCCAGTGCTCTAACTGCCCAGCTAGCTCTCCAGTTCCTTCTTCTAACTTTTTTTTTCTTGAAAGTGTTGTTTTTCTTCTTTGTTTTCTTTTTCTTTTTTTGTTCACCTTGTAATTTTAGAGTAAACTATAAGAAAGAGGAGGAAGATTATTTTTACTCTGAAAGTTAGAGGAGAGTGGGCCATTTAGTCACTTAGATCTACTGAGGTATTTTGAACTTTAATAGTTCTTAGCATTTTAATCTTAGAATGGTGGCCATTTCAAAGATAGAAACTCACTTTTGGCTGCTAGGAAACTTTTTTGTAGTGTTCCTTTTACTGCAGAGTTCTGAGCGCTTCAGAAGTCTATATAAGGTTCTCAGCAGGCAGAGGCCGTGTGTTTTCATGACCCCTCAGTAGAGGGTGAGGTTCTCTGTAAAGGGGAGACTGGTGAGGCTAGAGAGGAGGGGTCATTACTCTACCACATAGAAAGTGAGCCTGTCACTGTCAGTCAGAAGTGACACATAGTCAGGTGGCCTCTACTCCTTCCCCTTCAAAGTGCTGGTGGATGCTTAGTAGCTGTGGAGACAAAGCTTGGTGGAAGGGCGGGTGCTGCTGCTGGTTTTAGAGGCCTGCTTTGTTTTCAGTTTTTGAAAACTTTCTGGGACTCTGGTAAAGGACATGCTGAGCATCTGGAAAGCCCTGGGTGCAGTTAGCACCATGAAAACTGAAAATGATAGAAAAAAATTTATATAATATAAATTCTCTTTTACATATTGTAGTCCACAGAAGGCATTGATGTTTTGATCCTTGGAGAATGTAGGCAAGGAAATCATGTGTTGTGTTTCTGTAATAGCAATCTCAGTAGTAAAATACACGATTTTGATTGACTTTTTAAAATACTGTTTGAAATTGAGATTAATTCTTTCACAAGCTAGCATGTTTCTAATTGTTTAATATAGTGATTGGCTGTAGATACTTTGCAGTATGTACAAGTGAGAATGCTGACCACGGCTTTATTTCAGATGCTTTGCATGCGTACTTTGGGATCTGCGGCCTGTCACTGATGGAGGAGAGTGGAATATGTAAAGTTCACCCTGCTCTGAATGTCAGCACACGAACTTCTGAGCGCCTTCAAGATCTGCATCAGAGCTGGAAGACCAAGGATTCACAGTGCTCAGACAGTATCCATATTTCCACTTGACTGACCCTGGGTAATGGGTTTGTAGCATAAGTGTAGCTCAAGGTTAAAAGCCATGTGTAACCAAGTGTGCTCTTCTTTAAGGGGTAGTCTTAAAAGTTAAAGCTTCTATTGCTAATGCTTCAGGATATGTTCCTGAGCCAGTAACCACTGTACTGGATTTCAAGAAAATCCTTGTTCAGCAGGTCTCTGCTGTGGTTTTTAATGTTTATGCTGTGTTTCTGAGACGTTTCATGGGGCAGATTGTATGTATGCAGGTTATCTTCTTAAAACCCTTTATACAAGTTCTGGCTTACAAAATGGATACAAATCTTCCAAACAAGTTTACACTTCATATGGCATTGATAATCTTCAATTGAGCGTTTAGTGATCACTTAAAACTCTTGCTGATGGTAAGAAATTTGCTTATTGAATTAAGTATCTGGGATTATTCTTTAAAAATTGATGGTCTCATAATTTTCTTAAAGAATAATATATTTTGTGTTATTCTTAAGGTGTGCCAACTAGACTTGTAACCTATACAGATAAAATTAAAAGTTCATTTAAGAAAATAAATAGGCTTAACTAATAGTATAGTTTTCTAAAGGGACAGAATTATATAATTGATAGAGAAGTAATTGACCTGTATAATTATGAATGAGAAGGTTCTGTGTTATGTATCTTTATTAGAGGTTCCTTTGGTAAGTACCTGTTGTGCTTTGTTTTAATCCCAAATCATTGGCTACCATTTGTCGGGGTGAGGGAGGAAACAATCTTTGCTATCTAGAAAAAAAGATATTCAGTGTTTATTCTTCTGAGAAACATAACACTGTAAAATACTTGTGTGGTTATAACTGAGTTCTTTTTAGTTGCATAGCTGTTTCCTTTTTTCTTGTTCAGTGTTTTGTAGCTACTATAGTTAGCTGCTTTATCTCTGATCTACCAGGTTGAGCATCCTTAATCCAAAATCCAATATCTGGGCGAGGCATAGTGGTACACGCCTTTAATCCCAACACCTGTATGTAGGTGTATCTCTGTAAGTTCAAGGGCAGCCTGGTTTACAGAGTGAGTTCCAGGCCAACTGGAGCTATATAATACATTAGACTCTATCTCAAAAACAAAACAAAAACAGCAACAGCAAAAACAATAAATCTATTATCTGAAATGCTTCAGAATCTAAATTTTTTGACTGGCAGCATGACAGTCAAATGGAATTGGAAAATATCACCCTTTACTTTAATGTGACAGGTTACAGGTAGATTTTAGGGACACTGTAAATGCTGTATAAAACTACTTGAAACTACTGAATAAAGTGTATGAAATAAGTGCATTCCATGTTTAGACTCGGGTCCCATCCACAAGGTAAATTTATGTGCAAATATTCCAAAATCTGAAAACAATCTAAAATCTGAAGCATTACTTTTGGTTTCAGGCATTTTGGATAGTGATACTCAACCTGTAAATAATTTTCTAATGTTTTTAAGTTTGGTAAATCTTTAAATATAAGCAGAACCACTGAAATATACATAGTCATTTATATTTTTATATTTTTGGCTAAGTGGGAGGGGAGTACATTCATTTAGAGGAAAATACATAAACTAGGGTTTCACTTACTCATTGTCTTGTTTTCTTGTCTTCTATGAACTAACAACCAATGGACGGTGTAAAAATTCCTTGTTAGCAATCAACTTGTCAATAAATCATGTCCATGATTTGGTGACAAGAAGGAAATTTCCTCAGAAGAGGAAATGGGTATGTTAATGTTGGTAATAATAAGCATATTATTAATCTACAGATATCATTGTAAAAGCTAAATTATTAATGTCACTGGATAGATAACAGCATTTTCATTTGTTTCCTATATAGATTGTTTCCTACATTAAAATACTTCTAAAGGGAAACCTGGCATATGATTAAAAATAATACATCCCTTATTGGCATGCTCAGTTTTAGACTTGAGTTTACAGAGCCAGGAGTCTGACTCATTGCCTGGTGTGCACAAGACCCTTGGTTCCCTGGCTTTGATCTCTAGCCACCAAACTAACAAACCAACCAAATACTATTAGAAATAAGTCTTCCAATAGTGGAGAAAAAAAACTACCAATAGATGTTATCATCTCATGAGTTACTCCAGTTTCCTCTATTTAAACCCTAGCAAATGACAACATTCCTGTCTCAAACTGAGTTATATCTTAGACATTAAGAACCGAAGTAGCATGTATGAATGCTGTAGGTGTATCTCAAAAGCTGGTGCTATTCCTGAGTTTTATCAGTTGTTAAGAGTTAAGAAAGTTGGTTATTGCCGGGCAGTGGTTACATTTCCCTTTAATCCAGCACTTGGAGACAGAGGCAGGTGGACCTCTGAATTTGAGGCCAGCCTGGTCTACAGAGCAAGTTCCAGGACCACCAGGGCTACACAGAGAAATACTGTCTCAAAAAACCAAAAATAAAAAAGTTATGAATAAATAGATTTATAATATAAAAGTAATTTATATTTTCACATTCCTTGAATAACTAGCTAACAAAGGAATATTAATGGGCGAATGATTCTAATATATCTAAGAGATAAAGTTCCATGAGATATTTATGGACCAGTAAATGTTCACATTTCATAGAAACCAACCAAAAATACTGAGTTGTTACGAAGTATGGAAAAACTGTTTCTAGAATTTCTTAAATAATTAAATCTATGGAAACATTTTATTAATAAATTATAAGCAACGTATGTGATCTGTTTTCTAACAGTAGTGACATTGTAAGAGGAAAACCACAAAGTTCAGATGTACGACATCATTCCCTCCTCACCAACCTCTCTTCTCCTCTTATACTTTTAAAGAGTAGTAGCAAAAACCATTTATTTATTTACTACCTACATATTTTTAGGTTTGACCTATAATATTTGTTTTTATTAGGTTTTTAAATACCTAGTTAAAGGTAATTAAGTTCAAATATAAATTTTGCTGGTCATAATTTAAAAAGTGTTAGACCTGATAATATTTGATAGAGTGATAAGGAAGTTATCTAAAGCTAGATTATTTGAGGCTTATATGCCCATTGAGCAGCATGATCTTGGACCGAATTCTGCCATTGGTAAAATGAAGAAAACAGCAGAATTTCATTCACTGAGCTAAGTCGAAATTGAATGAGGTAGTATGTGTAGCACTTTGTATAGAGCAGATTTCTAAATACAGTTTCATATGGTCATGAAAGTGTTTTTAAAGTATCTTGTACAATAGAAATCTTAACAGAGTTTAAACTGAAGGAAGAGGCTGCCAGTGATGTAGTTTTTAACCCCATAGGTAACAGAAAGAACACCAACTATAGCCATGGTCATTGTAGAACTAGGTGATAGGTGGTACCCTCGAGAGCCTCAGAATACAAGTGAAAGAACAAATGTTTCACCTCTGTGTAGAGGATGTAGGAGGAAAGTAGCTGTGTTCTGGGGCCCTGCAAATTGGAGAAAACTGTGGCATTGCAGTGTTCTCACTACAAAGGGCAATGGGCCAGTGTGAAAATAAAAGCTGAGACTCGAAAGAGCTCTACAGAAAGAATGCTGTTAGTAGTCTGGTGCGTGTTGTGTTGACCATAGTAGACATAGCTTGAGCTGATACCATATACCTTTTGAAATTAACGAGGTAAAGCACAGCACTGAGAAGAAACTGCTGGAATTAGAAGCCACGTTGGACAGGACAGGCATGAGACATAAAGAAGACGCAGCTAAAATAAATGTTGGGAGGAGAGGCCTATAAATATAGATGTATACATACAGGCATACTTAATCATTTAAATCATAGAAATGGAAGGGTGCTGGGAAGATAGAGCCATTTCCTTGAGCAACCCTTTCTTCTAAGAAGGACTTAAATAAAAAAAGCAGGAGAGCAGGTGTACAGTCAGTTCCCAAAGATAAAATAAGCAGAGCAGCTTGTCACAGAGAGAGCAAAGGAGGGGCATGACTGCAAGGCCCTGAGACCTGCCTAACATGTGAAAAGGCTGGAATGGCTGAGTGTTGTGTCTTTGGTGATGCCTATCGTCTCAGAAGTGGAGCAAGATGCAAAACAAAGCAAAGGAAGGAGACAGGAACAATAAAAGCAAAAGGCAATTAGTCTAAAGCCAAGAACTTCAAAAGCTCCTTCTTGGCATGGTAAGGATGATCAGGGAAATAACCTATCAGCTAATCTTTTTAAGAGACAGGAGAAACAGTGGGAATACTTAAATGACAAGGGGAAAGGGCCATTCAATACAGCTGTTTTTCTTTTTCTTTTTTTTTAAACATTTTTATTTTATATTAATCACAGGTATGTAGTTTGTATCCCAGCCATAGCCCCCTCCCACATTCCCTCCCTATCTCCCCCTTCCCTCCCTCATCTCCTCCCTGCCCCTTTCCAAGTCCACTGATAGGGGAGAACCTCCTCCCCTTCCATCTAACTCTAGCTTATCAAGTCTCTTCAGGAATGGATGCAATGTCCTCTTCTGTGGCCTAGCAAGGCTGCTCCTTCCTCGGGGGGCAGGGGAGGGTGTCGAAGAGCCAGCCATTGAGTGCATGTCCGAAATAGTCCCTGTTCCCCTTACTAGGATACCCACTTGGAAATTGAGCTACCATTTGCTACATTCAAGCAGGGGTTCTAGGTTATATCCATACATGGGCCTTGGTTGGAGAGACAGCATCTTCAACAAATGGTGCTGGACCAACTGGATGTCTATATGCAGAAAAATGAAACTAGATCCGTATTTATCACCCTGCACAAAACTAAAGTCCAAGTGGATCAAAGACCTCAACATAACACCGGACACATTAAATCGGTTAGAAGAAAAAGTGGGAAAGACCCTAGAACTCATCGGCACAGGACTACTTCCTGAACAGAACACCAACAGCACAGGCTTTAAGAGCAACAGCTGTTTTTCAGTTGGCTTAGGAATTGCAGACAATTTCAAAGGTGAAGGTTTTAGAAAAAAACATAAGTTGGTAAAATTTAGTAGAGAGAACATAATTGCCATAGGGAAATGCAAATAAAAGGCCATTGTACAAACTTGGAAGACTGAGGAATCTCAGTGTTTCTTTAATAATTCCAGAGGCTAGAAAAAGGATCTTGAATTTTTAATTACTGCATACAAGAAAAAATTTTCCATATTTACTTTGTAAAGTTGGTATAATAGCATTGATTCAAAAACACAACAAATATTGTGCCAAAAGTGGAAATTCTAGGTAATTCAGGCTTCCTAATATCGCCAGAGCTGGGGCAATAGCTCTTTCAGTAGTGTTTGCCACTCAATCATTAAGACCTGAGTTTGAGTCCCAGCACTCATGTAAAAAAAACTGGCCTTGATGTTGAGCACTTGTGCCCAGTGCTGACAGGAAGATCACTGGAGCTTGTTTGCTACCAGCCCTGCCTAATTAATGAACTTCAAATTCCCCTGATGACCCCTGTCTAGAAAATAAGGTGCAGCAGGTGGGCTATTTTGGTTGGTAGAGGCTCTAGCTTTACAAACCTGGCAATCTGAAGTAAATTTCCTTGAACTCATGTAAGGATGGAGGGAGAAAACCAACTCCTCAGAGTTGTTCTATGGCCTCCACATGCATGGCCGTGACACGTGTAGCTATACACACAAATAATAATAGAATTTAACCCAGAGTGAAAAGCTGAAGAACAACTCAGGCTGACCTCAGGACTCCACACTCCTTCAAATACAAATATACGTATCAAATTATTCAGTGATTTGTTAGGCTCACAACCCAGTAGCGCTTGAAAGAGGGAATAAAATCATGGCTCATTTGAGTTTCTGTTAGGCATGCTAGGATAATTTAGTTTTATTCACTCTTACTATGGTGTTAAAAGACATCTGATTTGATAGAATCAAGTGCTCATATCAGAAACTGAAATATAATTCACTGGCATGGCATCTCTGCCCTAGAGGCAAGCTTCTCACCATTGAGATCAAAAAGCCTTTCTGACAAAGCCAGAGTACAGCTATTCTTACTGTCTTCTGTACTATGTAACACCTTGCTAGAACTTTTCATCAAGAAAGTTAGAGCAAAGACATGAACCAGGAAGAGTTAGACCTGGCAAATAGGATCATCTACTTGAAAAACCAAAACAATAATTACTGCTGAGTAGCTGCAGTAATTAATGTGAAGGCAGCAACAGGCTTCAGCAGACCTATGGGAAAGGATTGTGTTTCCACAGTTTCAGATCGGGCTAAGTGTTGTGAGAAACCTCCCTCTTCAGCCCCTTCCTCCCTCCCCAAAAGTAAGTGCTATCAGGACTGGCTCCATCACCAGCCAGATCTACCTGTTTGTGAGCTTTATACTAGTAAAACGATGTAGTATACATTGTTTTTTACTTGGCTTCTTTGCCCTAGAAGAGTATACAAGGGCTCTCTGGTGCTGGTAATGTTTGTTCCTGATCTAGGTGCTGGTTACGTAGGTGCATTCATTTTATGAGTATTTACCAAGCTGTTTAATCAATCATGCTTTGCGCACTGTTCTGTATGTGTAAATACAATTCAATAAAAATGTTAAAAAAGACTTTATATATATCTACATAAACCTTAAATAGTTTAGAAGACATACCTCAAGACCTCTTTGTGATTGCTGAAACAGACAGACTCATGTATGAGCTTAAGAAGGCGTGTGTAAAATACCTACATGAAAAAATCCTTTTGGGGGAAAAAAAATCCCGTCTTGGAAGACAAAATAGACTCGAACAAGGATGTGTCTTGTTAATAGGAAGACAGCAACAAAACAGGTTTCTTCTTGAGTTAGTTTTTAAATTTAATGCCACTGCAATAAAAAAACTATGCTTGTTTTTATTTGAGAGAACATATTAGAATAGGCAGTAAAACTGGAAAAGTAAGAAGAAACCAGTTCCACCACTGTTTGTCTTATACAAACAGTGCACATTATCTTACCAACCAGATGTTGTGCTTGCCCATAGCCTCCACTGTGTTGGAGACTGTCAGTTTAGAGTTCATTCTAGTGGGGGAAGACAGGTGTCTCTTGTTGACAAATATGCAGAAACAATGTGTATGTAATATTGAGTGTTGTAGATAATTTAAAAGTAAAGGCTAATAATGTTTATTATCAGCCCTGTAATTATTTTGGTAGTATTATCAAATCCATTATGAACTCAATAAAGACACAGACACCTGATAGGTTTTAGAATAGCCTTATCTTACCTGGGGTAGGACAAATCTTAACCCTGTAAACTACCTTTACCTCCCAAGCCCCTATCCTATGTCATCTGTTCTAATCATTTCTATTTGGGCTACTTCACAACTGGGTATGTTGGTAAAAGCTATCAGAATTAAATACATATGCATCTTGCTCAGGCAGTTCAATATCTACAGCTTTATATTAAGCACACAAATAGATGATGTGTCTCAATGACCTTCCAGTGTATATGTAAGTCATAGGAGAAAAGACACTGTGTCACATTTACACAGTGTGATACTATACAAGTGTTAAAGACACAGTGGTGTTTGTTATATATTGCTAAATGAACCAAAAATTTGGTACTGAAAAATAGTCCAGTAAAACAAGGGAAATAAAATGTCAGAAGTAGTCCCAGCAGCATTTTAGAATACAATAAAGGCAACATCTGAATTCAGTGAGAAAGAACTTTTAACTAAGTATTTTGGGATGTCCTCAGAGTAACTATTCACATATTTCCAAATACTTGAAGAATGTATAGCTTCATCCATTTCAAACCTTTGCATGTTTCACTATACACTGAGATACTGTATATTCATTCTGCAAGGAAAGTTTTAGTCATTCAGTGATATGAATGTCTTTAATATGTGTATTTTAACAGCTGAGTATTGCCCAGTTATTATTGGTGCCTTTTTTTCACAATTACAGATATGTTACTGTAAGATTCTTGAAAATATATCATTGCCTGTTTGTTTCTTTAAGGTAAGTTTATGGATATGGAATTGTTGGGACAAACTTTTGTATATTTCAAATTCTGGCAGCTCTTGGCAAATTCTTCCGAAGAAAGCCACGCTTGCATAGCTTCTGCCTTCGTGCTGGTCTGCTACAGAGTCATTGCCCTGTGGCACTGGGAAGGACCGCTGCTGCCTTGGTTCCTCATCTTGCAATTTAATCTATGCTCCAGATTCCCAGTGACTGATAGTAGGTCTGAATTCTCAATAGTGCCAGCACCAGAACACATGCTGTACACATTTGCTCTTTGAGTCCACAGTGTTTCTTTGGCTGGGGTGTTTATCCCCCTCCCCCCATTCTCTGACCTCATTCCACATTTCTCCTAGTGTTCTACCATTTCCTAAAGTTCTAATTGAGTTAAGGACTGTTGCTACAAGTGATTGTGGGATTGTCTAAGGTAACTGAAGATCATATTCTGCACATATGTGGTGTCTTCATTTCGGAAAGTGGTTCTATATGGTTCTCTAGGACTATATAATACAAAACACAGTTTAAAAAGTGTATGTGAAGGCTTAGGATGTAAGTAAGCAGTAGAGCAAGTGCTCAGCATGCACTAGTCTCTGGGTTTCATCCATGGCATCGCCTTCAAACAAAAACAGTATGTGGGGACATGAAAGGCATGTAAAACTGAAATGAAAGTGAACGTTTTTATTGATGGCTAAGACTCATAACCAGCCTTTCCCCTCATTTCATCAAATTCTCCTGAATTTGATAGACTTCATGCATTCTCTATCCAGTGAAGAGAATTGTGACTGAGATATAACCAGCTTGATGAGTGCATTTGAGAAGTTTCCTGGAACATTAATAGAAGTTCATTTTGTCATTTAAAGCTCAGCAGTTGAGTACCATAGTAACCATCCACAAAGAATATTTTATGGCACTATTGTAAGTAGTTATTAATATTTACTGTTGACATATCCTCTGGTAAAGCTGCTGTTAGTCCTAAACAGCTGTATTACCAAATCACCATATAGAGACTGGGATTTTAGTTAACCTAGAACACAATGCTGGGCAATAGTTACTCCCTCTTAAACCTCCAAGCCCTCATAGTTTCCTAACATTTAGATTTCCCACATTATACTTGCTTTTTGTGGTATATTAGGTCCAGTCCATCTCTCCACCTTGTTCCATGATCTATCCTCCAGCCCTCTTCCTCCTCGCCCTTTCTCCTCCTCATCCTTTTTCCTTCCACTCTTTCCTGTCCTCTCTCCTCCCAGCTCAACATTGTATCTAGTTGCTTTATTTTGTTTACACAGAGTTGAGACAGGATGTTTAAAATAAGTATCACAATACAATATCCAGGTTGAAACCAGAGTGGGGGGAAGAAATCAGCATTTGAATGAACAAGGGTAAGGTGTATATATTTCAAAGGAATATTATACCAACATGGCACTTTTTTGTTTAATAGAACACTATGAAAACTCTGCAGTGGTTAGACTACAGAAATAGTCATGTAATCCTTCATACAATATCTTGTCTGAGTACTCATTTTATGGATTCTCTCTTCCCCTCCTGTATTCCTGGCTGCCCTCAAATTCTGTATAGTTGAAAGTGACTTTGAACTTCTGATCTTCCTGCCTCTATCTCTGCACTTCTGGAATTGTAAACATGCACCACCATGGCCAACGGTGCTAGAGATTGGGTTTAGGGCCTCATACATGCTAGATGAGCATTCTGCTAAGGGATACTTAGGTTGTTTCTAAAATAAGAGTGTTGCTGTAAACATCGGTTGATTTCTGCAGAAGTCACACAAATAAATTTCTGGGCCAAAGGATGTGTGTTTAAAACAATATTGGTACTTACTGCTAAATTGTCCTATACAAACAGAGAACATTTTCTTACCAACCAGATGTTGTGCTTGCCCATAGCCTCCACTGAGTTGGAGACTGTCAGTTTAGAGTTCATTCTAGTGGGGGAAGACAGTTGTCCCTTGTTGACAAATATGCAGAAACAATGTGTATGTAATATTGAGTGTTGTAGATAATTTAAAAGTAAAGGCTAATAATGTTTATTATTAGCCCTATGATTATTTTGGTAGTATTATCAAACCCACTATGAACTCAATAAAGACACAGACACCTGATAGGTTTTAGAATAGCCTTATCTTACCTGGGGTAGGACAAATCTTAACCCTGTAAACTATCTTTAGCTCCCAAGCCCCTATCCTATGTCATCTGCTCTAATAATTTCTATCTGGGCTACTTCACATCCATAATCTCAAATTACTTACTAATGTTCCTCATCTGGGCTGCATTCCTCCATCCACACTGTTCCAGATGTGGGCTCCTCTCCACACTAACCTATTGCCATTTTCTGCTTTCTTCCTCTTCCTGTACCTTTCCTTTCCAAGCTCCTTCACTCCTCCAAGTGCACTTGCCTTGGCCACATCTCCCTCACTTCTGCCCTGCCCAGTTGTATAGGCATAGTTTATTAACCAATCAACTTTTAGTTAGAGCAAGGTTTAAACAACAAGGACAGGTATATATGAGAATGTGCTCGTGAAAGCCAGCAAGCAGACCAGCAAGCTAACAATCATATACAAAGCACCAGACCATGCTGTTAAAATTGAGTGCTGAGTTTATAAACTTGTGAATGGGAGCAGAAAATTCTCTCCATTGAGAGGACCTAGGATACCAGTTTCCAAAGTGGTTTCCAGATAGAAGCGTTGGCATCACCTGGAACAACAATTACTACTACTACTCATTCTTAATAAATAAAGACTTTATTAAGTTAGTTTATGTTAAAATAACAATAGTTGTCTCACACCTGAGAGCCTGAGACCCCATAGTTGCTCGGCTCAAGGGGCTGGTGACTCTCCAGAAACCTAAGTCAGCGACTGAAGCCTGGAAACACTGGTTCTGACAACAGCAGCAACAAGATGAAGGAGTCAAAAGGGAAGAGCAAAGTGAGTAAATGGTGAATCAGCCAGGAACATCTCATAAAATGGAGATCCTGCTTCTAGTGAATTGGAGACTGCACAGGGTGCCAGATGTCTATTTTCACAAGGCTTCGGAGTGGTTCTGATGCACATTTAAATTCAAGATTTAGGAAAATGAGCTTGAGTAGGATAAGGAATAACTATTTGTAAGTTTTGTATTTGAAAAATAGGGATTGGCACCAGTGTAGTGGCAAACACCTATAATCCCAGCACTTGGGGAGGCAGAGGCAGGCGGATCTCTGTGAGTTGGAGGCCAGCCTGGTCTACGAAATGAGTCCAGGTCAGCTAAGATTACACAGAGAAACCCTGTCTAAAAAAAGAAAGAAAGAAAAGAAAATACATGTTGTAGTCAACAGTAAACTCAAGGTAATTCAATATTGTTTTTGTTTGTTTGTTTTTTACTTCCCCCAAAGGTGTATATGTGGTGGTAGGATAGAAAATGTAGTGAATACTGAAATGTGTAAATAAATGAGATATTTATTTCTCCAGTATACCCTGTGTTCACTTACTCATTTTTGAGGGAGGTTAGAGAAGAACTTTTAAAATTTGTGCGCTAACCGTTTCAACTAACACTGCTTGCTTATTCAGTCTCCTTTTTTCCTTGCTGTGTGACTCATGGGAGGGCAGGGGGCGCTCTGCTCCACACAGCTTGCCGCTGTGGCCTTCTTCCTGCTGGAGTGCCTGCTGTTGTGGCTTTCACACTGGTGCCTGCTGGGCTGTCTGGCCTGGCCTAGCATGGCCTTTCAAGGAAGGTTCTAATTTTGCAGTCCCAACACTCTGGCATCTTTGTTCCTAACTAGGTCCCTTTCTTTCCAAATGATGTCAGTGATTCCTTTTTGCTGACCCTCACGTACACATTTATTGTTCTATCTTGTGCCAAAACTCCTAAATGTTCTATATGCTCAGAGTACTCCCTCTGTATATATCTAGCAACCTCTCAAATTTTAATGCCACTGAACATTGACAGAAGATATGTCAAAAGTCACTTTACCTATCAACTATACCTCTAGATGTGGATCACAGGAACACTCTACATACTACATGTCTAAATATTGAAAACTTAATGCAGCATATCAACAAACCATGTTCCATTTTCTTTGATTGACAAACACCTCTTCATGATGACAGAATTGAAAACATAAAGACTAACAAGTCATACTAAAGAGCATATACCCACATTCAGCTACATTTTCTACCCTAGGCTATACTCTAGAAAAGATTTCCTCCTGACTTGGTGGCTTGCTAGCACTTAATCTTAGGGAGCATTGGGGAGGGGTGGATGACCCTAACCCTAACACCTGTAAATACATTCTAGCCCAATCATGCTATCATTGCTATGTACTGAGCCTCCTACACCTATCATATATATCACCTTCTAATTGTCTCGAAGAACAAGGCTGGGAAGTCAGGTTTTGATTTTTTTTAAATATCTATGTTGGGGTTCCCAATGCAGAGCCAGCCCTCATCTTCCTTACATACCGTGCTGGCCCTAGTGTAGTCCTGGCCCCTTTGCCTAAGCTCCGTACCTCATTTCCAGCTCCACCAGACTGCTGCTTTTTACAACTCTGACCAAGGGCTACACACCCTGGTCCCACATCCAAAAAGTTGCTGGGAAAGAAGCCCAGAAGTGGGCTTTGAAGTGGGTTGAGGCAGGAAATAACCGAACCTGATATCTGGGTCATGTCTGGAAAGTGGCTGGATTCCTTATCTTGTAGGGAGAAGTGCCAGAATTAAGCAATGAAAATATTTGAGCACTGCAAAAATCTAAGCAGCATTAGAAATGTGTGAGGCAGAAATAAGCCTTCCTAAGACCCTACCGGTGCTAAAGAGGCCAGGCTTCCAAACAGGACAGATGACCAGGCAGCAGACCTGCCACTAGATTGAATAGGGCAATGTTTAAATACGGGACCTGTAGACCATGTCCCCAGGGAATCTAGCATGAAACTAGAGAGAGGTTTGGTGTGTCCAAGCCCAGAAATCTCAATCGAAATTGACAGGAGTAAGAACCAATCCCTCCCTGTTCTGAGCCTGCATGCCCTGGCGCACGTAGATGGCATCTCGAATTCCTCTCCATGCAAATAGAGCATCGCCAGCATCCCAGTCCCAACCAATAATAAGCGCCCACTGTGGAATAGCTTTCCACTCCCCCAAGGTTCAAATATCGCTTTATTCAGAATAAACAGACATAAGCTGTTTCACTGTCTATCGTGTCTGAGCTAAAAGACTAACACTTGAAGAGCTGTTTCAGGGAGTGCTTTTTCCCTGGGCATTCACTGTTGGACCCGGCCCCTTGGACCCTCCCACCGGCTAGGCTTTCTTTTTTTTCTCTGGTACCTGGACACCCCAAAGGGAGGAAGTGGACCAAGATACTATGCCCATAAGAGTTGTAACACTGAAAACTTGGGGAAAGATTTTTCCCTCCTCTTCGGACTGGAGAGCTGTAACACTGAGAACCTAAGAGGACTTCTTCCACCAGACCGGAATCCTGCGGACCCCAGCCAGTTTGGACTCTGCTTCATCCTTTCCAGCCTGATGTACATTGGTGCCTGGACACCAGGGAGGAAGCTGAATGAGGAACCACATTTAAAGACATAGTTGTTTTTTCAGAAGTAGTTCATTTCTACCCAAATCTGTTGTGTTTGTTGTCAGCAAACTGCATCTTTAGAGTAAACAAGTAGCCTAGCTGATGAGTGAAGGTTCTTTTTCAGAAAGTCAGTTCATAAACAGGAGCAATGATGTGTTAGTAACTCAGAAGTGCTCATGTATCCATGCAGCTATTATCAGTGGATGCTGAAACTTTTAGAAGAAATGGTGATGGAGACGTTAAACGCAGAAGGCACAGACTGCGACCGCCTGAGCCCACATACACTACCGTCTTTAGATGATGCCAGGAGCCATTAGAAGAGGCACGCTTTCTGACATCATACAATTTTTTACCAGAAGAATTGTGACTAAACCCAGGCGCTGCTGGCTTCAACCAACAGGCCTAAGAGTGAAATAAATTCATGTCTCCCTAAGTGGCTTGAAACCCTAACTCCCCAAGTGGTGTTTCACCATGGCAATAGTCACCCTAATTAAAAACAGGCAATATCTTTAGGAGACAGTTAAGTTTCTTCCAAAATACTTTTTTCTTAAGTGGTTAACCAGTACTAACAAGACTGATTTTAAATAAATGTCCTTCTCAGGCCTAGCCATGTGGGACCATATCAACACTGGAGAAGAAAAACATTTTTGTTAGAAACATTTACAAAGAGGCCATTATTACATTCAAAAAATTTGTAACTCAGCATCCCATATGGATTAAATTATATAAAGTAAGGGTTTCTTCACACATGGCTGTTATGCCACTATTGCACAAGTTGACATACCTCAGCTGACAGGTTTTTATCATGGTTCATAAAATTCACAGCTGGAGAAGGATGCTTCTCCTTCAGCACCCTGTGCAGCACTTTCTAGCACTATGAAAGCTAGCCAGCAGAGAGGAAACCACCAGCTTGATTTCACTATGTTGTGCAACAGAGCTGTCTGGTGCTGGTGAGTAAATAAGAGCAATAGTAAGAGCTGGTTTGAGGGCTTCCAAGGTATCTCTGACCAACAGCTTGCAGCAGGTGTGTATCACGCTTGCCTCTGGGTTTATTTGTTTGTCTAATAACCCGTGGTTCGAGGGAGAGATTTTTCCAGCAATTCAGAGTATCTCTCTGCATCGGGGTATCCTTTTTAATTTTTTCTTCACAATTTATTCATTATATATCCCAATTGAAGCCTCTTCCCTCAACTTCCCCCAGTCCTACCCTCCGTCCCTCTTCCTCTCATCCTTGTCCTCTACTCCATTGAAAAGGGGAGTTCTCCTCCTTTGCCATCTGCCCATAGCTTGTTAAGTCTCATCAGGACTGCTTGGATCCTCTTGGCAAGACTACATCATCAGGGGCGAGTGATCAGAGAGCAGTCAACAGAGTTCATGATAGAAGCAGCCCCTGCTCCCCTCACTCAGAGATCCACATGAGACTGAGCTGCCAATTAGCCACATCTGAGCAGGGGGTCTAGATCTTCTCCATACATGGTCCTTGTTTGGTGTATCAGTTTCTGCAGGACCCCCTAGGCTCAGATCTTTAAGTTTTGTTGCTCTACTTGTGAGTCTCCTGTCCCCTCCATGTCCCTCTAATCCCACCCCTCTCTTCCTCCGTAAGACTCCCTGTGCTCTAAGTTTGGCCCTGAGTCTCAGCATCTGCTTTGACCTTGGGTGGATCCTTTCAGAAACCCCTCTATAGTAGACTCCCATCCTGTTCCTCTCTTCTACCGCTTCTGGTGTCTATCCTATTTGACATTCTGAATGAGATTTAAGTATCCTCCCTAGGGTCCTCCTTAGTGTTTATTTTCTTTAGGTCTGTAGATGGCTGTCCTATATTATATGGCTAATATCCACTTATTAGTGGCATATACCCAAAAGATGCCCCACCATTCAATAAGGACATTTGCTCAACTATGTTTTATAGCAGCTTTATTTATAATAACCAGAATCTGGAAACAACCTAGATGTCCATCAATTGAGGAATGGATACAGAAATTTTGGTACATTTACACAATGGAATACTACTCAGCTATTAAAAACAAGGAAATCATGAAATTTGCAGGTAAATGGATGGAACTAGAAAAGATCATCCTGAGTGAGGTAACCCAGAAACAGAAAGACAGGCACAGTATACATTCACTAATAAGAAGAATATCTTTTTCTTTTATTTTCTTTTTTTAAATGTAATTTATTTATTTTTATATTAATCACAGGTTAGGTACTTTGTATCCCAGGCGTAGCCCCCTCCTTCGTTCCCTCCCACTCTCCCCATCCCTCCCTCATCTCCTCCCTGCCCCCCTCCAAGTCCACTGATGGGGGAGGACCTCCTCCCCTTCCATCCGACCCTAGTTTATCTTGTCTCTTCAGGGCTGGCTGCAATGTCCTCTTCTGGGATCTAGCTAGGCTGTTACCCCGGGGCGTGTGTGGGGGAGGGTCAAAGAGCCAGCCATTGAGTTCATGACAGAAATAGTCCCTGTTCCCCTTACTAGGGTCTCCAGTTGGATACTGAGCTACCATGGGCCACATCTGAGCGGGGATTCTAGCTTATATCCATACATGGTCCTTGGTTGGAAAAACCGTCTCATAGAAGACCCCCGTGCCCTGATCTATTTGGTCTTTGTGGAACTCTTGTTCTCCCCAAGTCTTACTACCTCTCCCTATTTTCATTACTATTCCCAGCCCTCTGCAAAAGGCTTGGTTGTGAGTCTTAATATCTGCTTTGATACATTGCTATATTGATTCTTTCAGAGGCCCTCTTTGGTATGCTCCTGTCCTGTTGCTTGTTTTCTCCTACATTCAATGTCCATCCCATTTGTCAATCTAAATGAGCATTGATCATATCAACCTGGGCCCTCCTTGTTTATCTTCCCTAGGTGTATTGATTTCAGCATGATCTTCCTATCCTATAGGTCTATATAAGTGAGTATATACCATATGTTTCTTTCTGCTTTTGGGATACCTCACTCAGGATGATCGTTTCCAGGTCCCATCATTTGCCTGTGAATTTCATGATTTCCTCCTTTTTAATTGCTGAGTAGTATTCCATTGTGTAAAAGTACCATAATTTCTGTATCCATTCCTTAACTGAAGGACATCTGGGTTGTTTCCAGGTTCTGGCTATTACAAATAAAGCAGCCACGAACATAGTTGAGCAAATGTCCTTGTTATGTACGTGAGCATCTTTTGGGTATATGCCTAAGAGTG
>CM053764.1:92571-176310 GCA_028658305.1 Pachyuromys duprasi
TACTAACTTCCCCTATTTTTATTATTATTTCCCACCCTCTGCCGAAGGCTTGATTGTGAGTCTTAATATCTGCTTTGATACATTGCTATATTGATTCTTTCAGAGGTCCTCCTTGGCATGCTCCTGTCCTGTTGCTTGTTTTATCCTCCATTCAATGTCCATCTCATTTGTTCATCTAAATGAGCATTGATCATACCAACCTGGGTCCTCCTTCTTGTATATCTTCCCTAGGTGTATAGATTTCAGCATGACCTTCCTATCCTATAGGTCTATATAACCCCCCACGTTTTTTAAAGAGTGTTTTGTTTGTATATATGTGTGTATGTATACCGTACGTGTGGCTGGTGTCTGAAGAGGTCAAAAGGAGTCAGATACCCTGGAACTGTAGTTACAGATGATTGTGAACTGCCATGGGGGTGCAGAGAATGAAATGCAGGTCCTCAACAAGTCGCTCTCTTTTATTTATTTGTTTATTATATTAATCACAGGTTATGTACTTTGTATCCCAGCTGTAGCATCCTCCCTCATTCCCTCCCAATCCCACCTTCCCTCCTTCATCTCCTCCCTGCCCCTTTCCAAGTCCACTGATAGGGGAGGACCTCCTCCCCTTCCATCTGACCCTAGCTTATCAGGTCTCTTCAGGACTGGCTGCAATGTCCTCTTCTGTAGCCTAGTAAGGCTGCTCCTCCCTCGGGGTGGGGGGAGGGCGAAGAGCCAGCCATTGAGTTCATGTCAGAAATAGTCCCTGTTCCCCTTACTAGGGTACCCACTTGGATACTGAGCTACCGTGGGCTATATCCAAGCAGGGGTTCTAGGTTATATCCATACATGGTCCTTGGTTGGAGAAACAGTCTCATAAAAGACCCCTGTACCCTGATATATTTGGTCCTTGTGGAGCTCCTGTCCTCTCCAGGTCTTACTAACTCCCCCTTCTTTCATATGCTTCCCTGCACTCTGCCGATGGTTTCAACAAGTCTCTTAAAGTGATGAGGCCTGAAAATATTTTTTTAAAATTAAATGGCTATTATGTGACTGTCATTTGGATCTGTGTTTAGTTGTAAATAACAGAAGCCATGGTTTAAACAAATCCTCAAGTGAAAGAAGTTTAATTAAGAGTTTCAGTAGCAGTTCCACTTTTTCTTCCTTATAGTCCTCTCTTCTCTGGTCACCTCAGTGCATGACTTGATGCCTCAGGTTCTCCTCAGTAATTCAAGACGGTGACATACCATGCTTTTTCTAGAAGCCACCAAATAACTTTTCTTGCCATCCAGAAAGTCTTTCTGCAATGAAGGCTATCAAATGTGTTTTTGTTTTGAGTTGCTCACATTTCTCAAGGTCCCTTGGCAAGGATGGAAGAGCCGTGTATCGTAAACAACAGTTGTCACACTGGAACTGTGCTGTTGGGGGCAGGTGAAGAGAAAGCTGCATGATGGACTCTGGTTCCCATCTGCAGTAATCATGTGGAAAAGGCAGTTAAAGTGGGGTGAGCAAGTAAAGAGTTAGAATTGGACATAGTTTGGCTTATGTAGAATTTATTTATAATTAGGGAAATTCTTCAGCTTTACAGCATTTAAGCAGTGTTCTGAGACTTACAATAAAGATGAAAAGAAAACTGGTAATCTTTCTTCTTTCATTCTGAAATTTTAATCAGAAGTTTTTCCTCCTGAGGAATCATTTTCAGATTTCTTCTTCAAGAAGAAACATTCAGCATTAATCTCTTGGTTTGTCTTTTAGGTAAATAAAAAGAATACTTGAATTTGATATTTAGAAGTTTTCTTAGCTGAAGAGGACTAGATTTATTTATGGCTAAAACTTTTCTCTTGACCTCAGTTATAAAGCTGATAACATATATTCAACTCTTGAATAGAACTTGCTTGGGACTTAGTAAGTGTTGAGTACATCATCTTTAATAGTAATTTGTGTTTCATTATTAGCAAAAAAAAAAGGGTAATATACACTTAAAAATTTGTTGTTGCCCTGGGCTGGAGAGATGGCTCAAAGGTTAAGAGCACCGGCTGATCTTCCAGAGGTCCTGAGTTCAAAAATTTGTTGCTGAATGAGTTACCTCTGTGTCTGAATGTGTGGTATAGTCCCTTTACAACAATGTAGCCAAATATGTCTTAACAGTACATGGAGAAAAGAGACGTAAACCCCCTTTGGGGTGATATAAAACACAAATGTTTCTAAAAATATGAATTACACGAGCAAGACACATATAACATGCATTTTTACATGTTATAAAAGAAATATCAACAAATTTCCTTTTTGAGTATAAACACCATACTGCAAAAAAAAAAATTCAACAGAGCTCTCCCATCAGGCTGATGCAACTCTAAAGAAATCTTCTCATGTATACTAATGTCGCCCTATGGCTTCTCTAAGGAAATATTCATAAGTATTGCTACTGTGTTCTACAGATGCCTCAGGAAGAAAATTGTAGTAGACTTAGCAGAAGACTAGTCTACAGTGGAAAATGTAATAGAATATTTCCCTTGACAGAACTCAAAGCTATACATGTGTCAGTAAATAAAGAGCTATAACTTCCAACTCAGAGCCAGAGCTGTGGTAAGAGTGCTGTGAATCATGCTCAGGGTCTAAATCTGATTCCCTTCTGGCAGCTAGCAGGCCATACAAATGATTGCATCATGTTTCATCTGCAGAGTGCACCCCCTAACACTCGTGGCTGAGGGAGAAGCCCAGAGAACTTGGGGCTGCAGTAGCTCAGCTGGAGAGCTCTGCAGTCGCTGTGGCATTGTGGGCACAGGTCAAACACATGGCTTGAGTTTTTAGGAGACAGTATACTCAGGTACAGTGGAGTCTGTGAGAAGGCACCAAGAACAGTGAGAGCACGGGGGACAGTGTTCTGTGTCGAGGGAGTAAAGGTATTCTTTTAAAATTAATTTTTATTTTGTGTGGATAAGTACATACATGGCTGATACCCACAAAGGTCATAAGAGGGCATCGTATTCCCTGGAACTGAAGTTACAGTCAATTGTGAGCCACTGTGTAGGTACTGGGAGTAGAATCCAATTCCTCTGGAAGAGCAGCCAGTGCTCACAACCACTGAGCCATCTCTCTAATCTGAGCAATTGTGATTATTTTTTCTGAAGGTAGAAACACATTAATAAATACAGTTCTCAACATGCTTTGTCTTTTATGTCCCTTGATATTATTGAGAGAAAATGGCTTAAAAAACATACATATATACATTCTCTCTCTCTCTGTGTCTCTGTGTCTCTCTGTGTCTCTCTCTCTCTGTCTCTCTCTGTCTCTCTGTCTCTGTCTCTGTCTCTGTCTCTGTCTCTCTCTCTCTCTCTCTCTCTCTCTCTCTCTCTCTCTCTCCAGGGCTATGAGATGGCTCAGAAAGTTAAGCCACCTGAACCTGGTTCCTGGACTCCACAAAGTGAAGGAGAACATTGACTGCATTAGTTGTCCTCTGACCTCAACACATGCACTGTAGTATGAATGTGACCCCACGAACACAAACACACACTGAGTAAGTAAATATAATAATATATTTCAGAGAATCTTGAAAATTTAAACTCACTCTGCCCCCCTCCCCCACCACACACACACCATAGCTCTGACCTTCCTGTGTCTGACACGTTATAAGTTAGAAATGGAAGAGAATATGCCTGGGCAAAAGGTTGTCCTTCCTGTTCTTCAAAGTTAATGTGATTTTTACATTGTGATGAGTATAAAAGCTCCTTCTTAGCACTAAGTGAATTTTGTCCCAGACATTTCCCTCCTCTATAAAGGGACAGCAAGCAGTATTTAAGCCCTAGGAAATATTCGGTTTAATCAATAAACGAGTAGCCCATGTTGATGTTATTAATATTCTGAATTCCCATTTAATGGAGAGAGAAGTTGTGTGCCCTTTATTGGAGATCTATGATGCAATAAGAAGGAAATCTTAAAACATAATTTGGTGTAAAAATAGAGTAATGTCATAATTTATTGTTTTTCCATATTCAATAATCAGTAACTAACCTTTCACTATTTCAAACCTCTTTGTCTCTTCTCCCTACCCACTGTCCACTAAAAGTGAAATGGATCTAGACCTTGAAAGCCTATGGATTAACCCTCTTCCAGTCCTTTTCCTAGCTTCCTTTAGTCAACCCTACCAAACAAACAACTTCCCTAGTAACTGAAGAACTCAGGGAGAGGAGGGGGCCGGTGCAGTCTGACCATCTGGTGGTTCTCAACCTATGGGTTGTGACCTCTTGGTGGGTCAGGTAACCCTTTCACAGGGGTTTTGTATCAGGTATCCTGCATATTAAATATTTACATTATGATTTATAACAGTAGCAAAATTGCAGTTACGAAGTAGAAACAAAAATGTTTTGGTTGGGGGTCACAGCCACAACATACACACTGTATTACAGGGTTGAAGCATTAGGAAGGTTGGGAACCACTGTTATGTTTATTCTAAAGGAACTCTCAAAGTAGCAATGCCCAGCTGCTTAAGAATGGTTCAGATAAATGAAACACCCATGCTTAACCACATGGCAGATAGAGTAAGACAAAGTGGACCTTTGCCCCAGGAGGATGACTGAGGTTCTTCTAGAAGGTTCCTTAGCCTTGAAAGAAGCAAACTTTTGTGGCAGTAATACAACCAGGCCTGATGAGTGAAGCAGATCAAAGAAACTAAAAACGGAGCCCTCAGTTAAATTATTTATGCTGCTGCAGCTGTATTGATCAGAAGTTGTTTTCCCACTTAGTCCCACTTTCCTGGTGCCTACAGAAGCTGATGTCTCCCAAAGAATCCTATGCCAGTAGGGGCGGGGAGCTCCGTGGAGAGCTAGGCAGGACCACAGTTATCTGATATAGTCTTGCCATTATCTAATGACAACTGATGAAGTCTTTGCATATCTCATCTCCCAGGAAAGAAACTGTATCATTTTACCCTGTGGCCTGAAGGAGAAAAGGTTGTGCCCTACCTTCCAGGATCATATTACCTCAGCATAAAAAAGCCCAATGCAGAGCTTCAGCTGCCAAAACATAAGCATGGTACTAAAGGGACATTTCTATTTTGAGAATCATCTTTTCCTTTGGAATCACCACTGCCAGAACATTGACTAGCACACAGGAGGTATGTTTAGTGTATGAGTTCATGAGTGAATATTATCATACTGGGATTCAGGCCCTGGAGGTGATAAGTTCAGAAGCATGGGTTAGGTCACTGACTCCCAAGACAACCTGGTTTTGCTGAACTTTAAGGGAAAATCTTGCTTGTCATAGGAATATCTTCTCCTTCCTTGAAACTAGGGATAAATTTAGGACATGGAATACTGTTACAACTCCTCCATTGGGAAAAGTCTAAGATAAGGATTGATCCCTTGTTTTTACACAAAGGATTTCATTTACTTCTATCTTTGAACCAAACATTGTGCACTATAAATTCCCGAAGACAAGAAACTGTGAAGGAAGTAGTGTGCTTTTTACCTCAAGGGAAAAAGCATGTGAAAAGAAAACTTTGTTTTGGTTCACTTACAGTTGCCAGCACTTTATTTACTGGACAGTATAGTGTACTTCCATTCTGATGTAGATGGAAAAGGTGGTTGATCAAAGTGGTTTGATCAGAGGGAATTATAAACACTTATAATAAATGTTACTTGGAAAGCCACTGAAGAATGGCATACAGAGGCAGATCTGTGTGGCAGATCTTTGGTTAATGCCCTGCTTTTCTTCCAAATAGTGCTTTATGTGATTAAATTTTTAAATCCCGCAGTATTGAAAGAGAAAAAAAATGATAGGTATACCTTCTCTCCTATGTAAAACAAAGTCATCTGAAGAAGTCATGTGTGTGTCGAAGACCCTGCAGACAAAATGAGATTCAGGAATACAATACAGAGGATGAAACTTAGTAGATCAGAGACACTTTGTCTGGAGTTCTCATTAGTTCCCTTGGTAGCCATCATATACAAACCTCTGTACCTGACCTAATGTCTCTGTGATCACTAGGTAAAACTTTGAAAATGTTTTGTTGTTTTTAGAAAACCATTAGTTTCTCCTATCTTAGAGTTAAGAACATTGCAAGACACTATCAAAATCTTATCGAAAGCACTCCCACTCTGCTGTACCCACTTAATGTTTCAAGCACTGCACTTAGTAAATGCATTGACTTATGGCTTTCTTTTGTTCTGTGGCTGTAAAATTTCATGCAATGTTTTCCACAGAGGACCATGTGACTGGAGGGATAAGAAATTAAAGAACTGGTGTGGGGAAATAAGTACCTTCAGGAATTTTTAGTTTTGAGTCGGTAAAACAACTGTTCGGAAAGGCAGTTTGGCAACCTGACCTCTAATTTTAAATGACCCAGCATTTCCACTCTTAGCTATTCAGAGATGAATGCTCTATAGAGACTGTAAATTGAAGTGCACAAGAAAACAAAATCATCAGAGATCTGTTGAAGGTCTACAGGCTCAGTGACTGACGAGGACTTTACAACTATGAAGGATTAGAACATTGTGGATTTGGAGCAACGTTACCTGGGGCTATTTTTATTTTTCTTAACAAGCATTTGTTGCTCTCCCTCATGTCTGATGTAATGTCTTTTTGATTATTAGGTAAAATCTTGGAAGTACACTTTTAGCTGACCACCAACTTCCACTGAACCAAAGGCCAAGAATGCCAACAGATAACACTAAAAACTATAGCAGAGTTTTTGTGACTTTATTGTAATTCCCCCTTTCTTCAGTCCCCGCTTATGCATTTGGTAAATATATCTAATTATGATTGTCTTACATTCTATAACTACTAGAAGGTTGTGTAACTACTTCCACGGAGGAACAACCTCAATCTCAGGCTACAGTCACTCATATTTGGCTCCAATACACTTTTTCCTTTTGAGGCTAGAAATGTGTTTTGTGCGGGAGGGTCACACCATTAGCATCTTCAATATCCTAGGATCATCATTGCAATTTAAGCCCTAACTTCAGGCTTCCTATAATGACTTATCAAGGCCTCTTTGCAAGGAATGTGAATCTGCCATGCATTGTTTGGCTTTATTTATTTTTTTTCCCTAGCAGCTTGATGCAAGTCTCCACAAACCTATCATTCTTGCATATTTTATGCCTGCTAAGATAATACCATATGGCTGATGGCACCAAGTTCCCATCCCGCAGTACAGTACAATCTGCATTTGGTGTAGATCATTCGTGCTCAGTTAAACCTCACCAGAAACTCCTCACAGACACATCCAGAGGTGTGTCTCCTAGGTGATTCTAAATCCAGTCAAGTGGAAAATAAGATTAATAAGATTAGCCATCATGCCTAACTGTGTATGCTGTCGCAGAGGTCACACTGATTTGCTTATCCATTATCAACTTTTTTTTTCTTCATTCTATAACATCAGAACTGGATAGTGACACAAACTATTTGGCTGCATGTCTAAAGTATTTAATCAGTATCTTTTTTTTTTTTTTTTTTAAGGAAAATTGCCAACCTTCATGCTGGATTACTAAATAGCCTCCACATATTTTAAAACATAGAAATCAGGATGAAGAGATGGCTCAGGGGTTAAAATCACTTTAAGACCATCTACAACTCTAGTTCCAGCAGATCCAATGCCTTCTTCTGACTTCTGTGGGCACCAGCCATGCACATGATGTACATACATACACATGGGCAAAATATTTAAACATGTTAAATAAAATATATAAATTTTAAAAACTAAAAAACATAAATTATTTAAGAGTAGTCTTTGTTTAAAAATCATATTAGAAACCAACATAACCATGTGGGGAATATAAAATATCTCATATAATTTGAAAATTAAGCAACTTATTGATAAGTAAGTCATGTATCAAAGATTACAAGTAAAAATTGAAACGTTTTATTACCTGAACGACAAAAGTACAATATAAAAATTTATGAACTGTAGCTTAAGTAATCAATACATAAAAATAAAAAACCGAACATTTTTTTTCCTCTTTGGGAATAAAAAAAGGCTTTCCGCCCTTGCCACATACATTCATTATTTTACTGAAGATTCTAACCATATTAATATGGCAAGAAAAGTAAGTTAAAGGCATGACTGGAAAGGTAAAAAAATGAAAATATCTGAATTATAAGCAATATAAAAATTTGGATACATTCTAGCACAAAATAGATGAATTTTGTTCCATTGCAAGATGCACCTTTAATATACAAAAATTACTTGTCACTGCCTACTAAAATAATAAAAAAAGAAGCCAAGAAAGTTCAACTTCATTTTCATCAATACTAACCAGAATAAATTCCTAGCTATACACAAATAAGAGAAGTGTAAAGCACAAAGCTGAAAGATACAGGGCGTTGAAGAAAATCTCAAGGCATAGAGAGAAGGCCCAGGGCTTAAGAATGTGGCTAGGACAGGGTCACATGGCTCCATAATTTAAAACCACAAAGCCTGTAAGACCGGCACTGTGGTATTGGAATGCCAGCACCTGAGAGGTGCAAGAAGGAGATACTGAGTCCAAGGGCAATCTGGATCACACAGCTGGACATAAACACAAACACAAGCCAACCCTTCACTCAGAAGATAAAAAACAAATCACAAAAGTATATTCTTAGAATAATTGAATGCCATGGTATGTAAATGTTGCCTCAATAAAGTGGTTTTGAAAAGACAAGGCTTTTTTTCCTGTCCTTTGAATTGATTATCTCATACCATGGATTTCGATAGTGCTCACCTTCCAGTTCTCACCCCCCTTCACAAAAAAAAAAAAAAACCCAAAGGAAAGGAAGGAGGAGGAGGAGGAGGAGGAAGAAGAAGAAGAAGAAGAGTTCATTTTATGTTTTCTATGTACTCACTGGAGCATTGTCAAACTCCTAGTGGCCAGTCACCCAAAGAACCACAGAGATCCACATGGCCTTTGGTGGTAACACAGACTACAGACATCAACATGGTTCCTGGCTGTATCATGACTACTGATCCACTAATGGCCCTCAGCAGCTGTCAGGAGCCCGAACCTAGTGGCTACACATGCTGCTCACATCCAGATAGCCTTTCCCTCCCCCTCCACCCCGAAGGCAGCAAAGCCTGAGAACATCACCAAGTCATCAGTCAGCTGCACAGATCACATATTTCCACATGGATCTCAGCCTCCATCGCATCCTGGGGCAGCAGCATGGACTACAGACAGCTACATGGTGTTGTGGACCACGGTGGTCCTTCAAGGAGGTCTATTCCAGAAAGTGAACCTTTGTCATCTCTGGCTTCCATCATTGCTTTAGAGCCAGCTGCAGCCAGTGGCATGTTTGTGGGCTGAGTCTGGGTCTGCATAAGCTCCAGGCTACAGTACAACATTCAGGCCACCCTCCACTCTGTTTTTGTACTTTTCTCATCTCTCCATCACCTATTTGTTCACTGAAATGGTGCCCACTACCAGCACACCTCTGCAGGGAGGCGTCAAAAGAGAAGGCTTTTTAGATTACTTATTTCAGTTTCTTTTTAAAAGGGAAACACTAATCACCACAGATCTTCTTACTTATAGCCTGGGCACAATTATTTTTTGTGTCCATTACCTTTAAAAAGGGTGTGCTGTGAATTCTTGCTTGTGTTATGTGTTAAAACCATGACCTGCTGTTTGGTTACTATCTGAGGGGAAAATGTATTTTTTTAAAGATAGAAATGAAGTAAAAAGCTGTGGATCTCTTTTAGCTATAATTATTTCAACAACTGGTGTGGCCGGTTATTATAAAATTTATTTTATGGGTATGAATGTTTTGCCTGCATATATGTTTCTGCACCACATGCATGCCTGGTGCCCTTGGAGGCCAGAAGAGGTTGTAAGGTCCTCTGGACTGGAGTTACAGACTATTGTGAGTCACCATATAGGTGCTGGGGGGGGGGGCGTGAACTTGAAAAACCAGGCACTGTTCCTGACTATTGGGCCATCTGTCCAGCCCCAGGAGAACAGTTTCTGTTGAAGCTTTTTCTTCATTTGATGGAAATTGGCAAGTAACAGATTTTCCACAAGAGACCTTTTAATATTTCTGGTCTTCTTAGTGTGAACATTTTGTATAGTACATAATCCTCTGTTAAGTATTTTCTTTGGTGGCAAAGTTTTCTGTGAATAACATGTCATATTTCACTTTCTTTCTTTTTTGAAGAATATAAATTCCCTTTTGAGAAAGAAAAGTTTAATATTTATCTATGTGGTTTTAATTTGCTTTTGTTTTTAGTTGATAAAAATGAAGCAAGTTTTAATTTGGTGTCTAGTGAAAGTTCCACCATCTGCCTTTTATATCAGTGAAGGGGATTTTAGGAGTGCTAAAGTGCTCTTCATTTTGTCTGCCTGTCATCTTTAAAGGGTCTTTAATGCTCAGTCTGGTTCCTCACACGTGGATGATGATAAACAATTGCCCACCAATCATTAAGATCAAACCCACATCTAATCGCTGGACACTGACATTGTTCTAAAGGCAGTCACTCCCTCTCTTCCCACTTCTTTGGCTTCTGTCAGAGTCTAGGGGACTGTTAAGGATTCCTTGCTGCAGAATTTCCTGGGAGCAAGTGAGCAACAGTTTTATAACAGCAGTTTCTTCAGGGAGGAGATGGGCAGCCATTGTAGCCAAGTGGCAAAGGGATCCTCAGAACAAGAGATCCTGGCACTTGGAACCATTAGAAAACATTTAGTTTGATTACAGAAGTGAAAACCGAAACTTGGTAAGTTGAATGGACTTAAAATCCAAGGGGTAGAAGAAAGTTTCTTCGCAGTGTCTGTCTCCTCTTCCTCATTAACAAATCTTTGCTCTTGTTTAGAATGGCAATAGTCCTAGAATAAAATGATTGATCATCTCCCCAGCCTTCTCTCCAGCTAGGGGTAGACACAAGACCCACTTCTCCCAAAGGGATTGTGAGCTGAGGCTTTGGATGGAGTCGTGGGGAAAGCTTCTGAAGCTCTAACATTTGGCTTGTGTACTTTTTATCTCTCCTCCCTCAGTGAAATGTAGACACATATTAGTTCACCTTCACACAGGGGTTTTTATTCATTTGTTTGTTTTTCCTTCTTTCATGTGTCAGATTCTATTTTAGGTGTAAAAATCTTTGATTTCTAGAGTGAAATCTCAATCCATCATAGACTATTAATAATGAAAAGGAATCCACTCATGGATGCTACAGGCTTTCTGGGACATCTACTAGTTTCACTTATGGAAGCACAGAGTACAAGATACTAGACAACTGGAGTTGTCTAGTACAAGATACTAGACAACTGATGAAGCTGCTGGACTTCACTATAGAAGCCCTTCCTCCAGCACAGCCCTGACTGAGCATACCACACAGCTCCTGCTGCTGTTCTGAGAGGCTATCAATTGCCAGACAAGAACACTCTACCAAGAAGCAGAAAGGATCTGAGAGAACAGAGAACAGTTACTCAGCAATTATGGGAGCATTAGGGGGATGCTGGCTGAGGGAGGTGTGTGTGTGTGTGTGTGTGTGTGTGTGTGTGTGTGGTTTTGGATTTCTCTGCTACAGAGGAGAAATTGCAAAATATCCTCAAAGAAGAAAACTCCATGGCTTAATGAGACAGAGGACCTCCAAAGCAGCTGCAAACCGGACCATTTCCACACAGCTGCCTTCCTGTGATGGCCAGCCCTGCCAACTTCCTTCAGAAAAGCGGTTTCTGAGAAAGTATTCTTGTCCAATCACGCTCACGGCCAATCTAATTATCACTGTAGTTGTAAAAAAAAAAGAAAAAGAAAAAATTAAATTCAAGTTCTATGCCTCGGAGTAGACTGCGAAGCAAAGAGCAGAAGGTGTGGCCGCTCCAACTGCAAACCTCTTAGTGAAACAGCTATGAAAAAACAAGGTTTGCAAACTGGGAAGTTGTATTGTAAAGGAACAATTAGAAGGGTGTGCTGTAACTAAAGGTGAGAGTCCAGGAACCTTGCTGGCACAAATGCTTTTTCTTTTTTTCTCTTTCTTTTGTTAAGGGAAAGTTGAGTATCGTGAGGATATTGAGATCTTATCGAATCCAACACACTCAGAGTGTTTACAACACAGTCCCTGTGTCTATTCTCATCTCAGAAGCCCAGGTCTTGGTTTTTGTTACCTATTGGATTTCAGGAAGGCTGACTTGAGATGCGGCGTTGCCATTTCCTGGGCCTTCACTTTTTTTCCCCCTGGAAGCCAGACTCTTTGTTGTGTCTTCTCTGCATTCATTTTCCTCTGCCCTCACACCTCACACAACGCGATGGGGAAATTTTCTTGTCCTGGCGCTCAGGGCCGGGTTACGCCAGTCTACCGGGCATCAGATCAAGTCCCTGGAGCAGTCCCGGCTGGGTGCTCGCCTGCCGGAAGCCTTGCTTTGTGTGCTGTTGTGTTTGTCTGCTAGTCCGGACGGATGGGGGCCGCGACCCTCGAGGAGGCGTGGCCTCCTTCCAGCGCCACCCGGGAGGGCTGGACACAAGATCGCCGCCGCCCTTATTTGTTCGTTAGCTGGCGCTGTCCAGCCTGATGCAGCCAGCACCCAGAGGCTGGCCAAGGCTGCCGGGGTCCTCCTGGGCCTGCATCTCACCCGGCCCCGCCCCCCTCCCCCGGCTTTTCCCCTCTCCACTTTTGAGCGTGGCAGAGGAGGAGGGCTGGGAAAACTCAAGCTTAACAGAAAGGCGGGGGAAAGGAACACGTTCGATGAGCCCATCTGGATGGTCTAGAGAGTTCCTAAAGGGTCTTGACCATGTCGGAGTCAGGAGAGATGAGTGAATTTGGCTACATTATGGAATTGCTTGCCAAAGGCAAGGTAAGCGCCTCCGCCGTGGGGCTGCGTCCGAGGTCCCAGAAGGGCACTCACGACTTGAGGGTGGGCTGTGGCACCGGGGCGGTTCCGTGCTTGGGAGACACAGGCTGGAATCTGGGTCTGCGCTCGCACCAGCGCATCCCAATTGTGCACAATGCACCGTGTCCGCCTTTTCTTTATGTCGAAGAAAGGGTACTCTCCGAGCTAGTTCGGAGGCAGCGGTGCAGGAGCCCGGTGGGAGAAGATGGGGACTTCGGGGCTGCCCGACAGCACGGAGACTTGGAATGGGTGACAGGTGCGGGGTCTAGAGGGAGGGTTCTCCAATCCGTCAACTCAGAGGCCCGGAGGCGGGCCTGTCGCTGTGTGGGACAGGGACAGCCCTCTGCTCTTGTTCCTAGCTGCTGCCCTAGGCGGGAAACATGCAGAGCAGCCCTTTGGTGGCAGGATGGGGGAGTTCTGGACTAGCCAGATGCCAGCCCAACACTGTCTCTGCTGAAATCTTTGGGACAGAGTCTGGGAGTGCCTCGGGACGCGACGTTGGCAGGGTGGCTGAATGAAGAGTCTTGCTGGAAGCTGGACCTCATGGAGCGTCTGAGAAACTGCCCAGAGATGCCCCTAAGTGGTTTACAGGCGGGACGTGTAGGGAAATACTGAGCGCGGCTCCGAGGGGCTGGTTGGAAGAAAAGGCACTTAACTGTGGTTATGCTTGTTCTCTACACCTGGGGCTTAAAGGAAAAAAAAATAGAAGGGGATTCTCTGTGTGGTCATCAGAAAGGATTGTGCAGCCCTGATGGGAGCCCTTAAAACTCTGATCCCACACCCCATGCCAATATGCATAGCTGGCACGCAGCATGGAGTAATTTAGCTTCAGACCAGGCAGTCCTGCGACTCCCACCCTGAGTATGAGTCCTCTCTGGATCCTCCTATTTTGTAGCTGCTGAAAACATAGAATTATAGGAAATAACAAATTGAAAGCGAGGGCCATACATTGCAGCACTGCTAGCACTCACAGCCTGGACCAGAAGTAAAAGTGGTCCTTCCACCTTTCCCCCTTTCCTGGGTCTCCAAACCTCAAGTTTCCTCCAAGCATCCATGGAGTCATGCTGGCCAGAACATCCAAGCACTTCATGGTTCCAAACAGCCACTCTGTTATGACTTCTAGACCAGCCCCTTCGTTCTCCAAATGGATTTCCTGGAGAGAAATCCAGAAGCAAGGGCTGGTGGCCAGGGAAGAGGGGCCCTGGGTCAGAGGTGGGACTCTGGAGAGCAGGCACAGATGGCTTATGTTTAGGAACTGGGAATAGACTGGGGAGACTCCTTTTGTGAATTTCAATGTACATGGACCACTCTTGATGGGATAGGGAATAGGATGGTCCGTAGGTAAGTTGTGGTTTGTGCAGATTTTCTTCAACATAAACCAGTACTGTATTATTTGGTTGTGCTTTTCTCCAACTGCATCCAAACTGAGAAAACAGTTCTGGGGGTCAGGCCAGGGATAGGCATGTTGCCAACTCTCAGGTGGTTATGAAGTTAGACAGATGAACTTCCCATAAACACTAAGTGAGAAGGCAAACCTTGGCGAATCCTTGACATTTCTTAGAATAAACTCAGGCTCATGAACCCAGGATTCTCTCAGAACTGTGGTGTGTTCGTTACAACATGCCCACTGCAATAGAAACCTCAAACAGACGCACCGCACATCCTGCACTGACTGCTTTGCCTCTCTCTCCTGACTAGTCAGAGCGCCTTCTCTTAGCTCCAGCAGTGGGCCTGTGGCTGCCAAATACATTCTAGATGTACACAGCTAGAGAGGCCAAAAGTCCTTGGAAATTCTGAGATCAGAAAGGCTATAGTTCCTCCCATCTTTTGGGGGCAAGGGAGACATGAATAGTTTAACCATTTATTTCAACTCGTGTATTCCTTATCTATTCTTTTTTTCTTTTTCTTTTTTAAAGATTGTGTTTCTATGTGTAACCCTGGCTGTCCTGGAACTTTCTCTGTAGACCACACACTGGCCTCGAACTCAGAGATATACCTACCTCTGGGATTAAAGGCAGGGGTCACCACTGCCTGATTTCCTTATTCACTCTTGTAAGTTTCCAGCTTGATGTAAAATCCCCACTGTGTGTGATCATAAGAACTTCAACCACTTAGAGTTAGACATGGAATAACAGACCTCTGGAACTTATCTATTTTTCTCTGAAGATTTGGGGTTCACTTGGAGGCTTTGGATTACAGCATAATGAATGATGGTTAAGTGGACTAATCATGAGAGTAAAGCAGAGGGGAGGTCTGTAGTCAGCCAGCCTTCTCCCTGCTTCCTTCAGAGTTATGTTTAGTGAGTTGATCATCATTCTGATTTATTTTTCTTTCCCTCTAGATGCTGTGTCATCCTTGTAGCACTTTGAAAATTCTGTGCATGAATTAATTTAAAGGCCAGGGACATTGCTGACCACTAGAATACTTAGGTAGCATGCACAAAGCCCCAGGTGTGATCTCTAGTACTGCTAAAACAATTAACAATTAACAGAATGTTAATTTAAAAATACATGGCTTTTGAGGACATGGATGTAGCTCAGCAGTACAATATTTGCCCAGCATAAGCTAGGCTATGGATTCATTTCCCAACACCACAAAAAAATAAAATAGAATACATGGTGTTAAAGTCTTACAGAATGCATGAATACATGCTTGTTGCAAAATATGAGATTTCACAGAAAAAAAAAAAACTATGGGAGATCATGCCCACCTCCATTCTCCTGTTCAGCAACATCAGGTTATGTGTCTACTTCAAATTAAACCAGCTTAGTGTATCCTTCTCCTGAAGAGGTAAGTGAGCATTTAATCTTAGGGTAACCTAAAACTTACATGCCTAACCTGAGCACCTTACAATACCCTCCTGTTGAGCTTTAATATTAACACACACAGTGACCCCAGCATTGTGATCTTCCTGCTCATCAGACAATACCCTGGAAGCACAGTTGTTAATACATAGGCTAATTCAAGAGCCTTAAAAAAATATTGATGTAAATGTTTCCCCATGTATTTCACTTCCAGTAAAACTTTTGTCATTTCTGAAAGCTTTTTGTTTTGCAGCATATCTTTGGATTAAAAGAGGTCCCCCCCCCCCGATCTATGGTCAATATCTAGAGATACTCAAGCCAACGTTCTCAAACACTTTTGGTCTCTTGAAAGGTTTTCTTCATTAATATTTTATCATCTTTATAGATATCATCTCTTTAGATCATAATGCACTTTTCTGGGCTGGCAGAAAGAAGTGTGTGGAGTGGAATGTCTAAGTTTAGCTCATTTCTTCATCTATCCTGAGCTTGTATCAATACCCAAACAGTGATTCTTGTTTAACAGTTGCCTCTCAGGTACATATTAGAAGCACAATAGTTTGAGCAAAATAAGGCAATTTGGTAAAATTACATTTCATTTTGATAAACAGGCAGTGAGACCATTACTTGGCCATTATTGGAACATTGAACATTTGTGAGGCATGAAAGATGCAAGAACATTAAAATACTTTTTAAAAAAAATTATTCTCTGTGGTGCTTTGCTTACTGTGTACCCATTTATATATAAATATACAAGTAATATATAAATACTGTATAATATATACAAATATATATGTACATATGTTAATATTGAGTCAAATATGTGATGTAAAGAGAAGGAAGGAGGCCAGAGATTTCCAGTATCATTTAAAAATAGTCTCTTGAGCTGGAGAGATGGCTTGGAGGTTAAGAACACCTGTTGTTCTTCCAAAGGTCCTGGATTCAATTCCCAGCAACTACTTGGTGGCCCACAACCATCTGTAATGAGATCTTGGTGACCTCTTCTGGCCTGCTGACACACATACAGGCAGAAGACTATAAAATAAATGAACAAATCTTAAAAAGAAAAAAAATGCTAGTCTCACAAATACCTTATTTTTCTTTATTATATGTTGTTGTAGAAGTAATTTGAGATGGTATTTCCAAATGTCATTTAGAAGCATTAAGTGGGATATCTTTGAAATCATTAATTATGTGTTTTATATTTACTGTGGACAGTGCAGTCAGAATGGTGGAGTGACATCCAGGTTTGCATTCTGGCTTGTCTAGCCTAGTATAAGAGTTGTAGGTCAGTGAAAGAACCTATCTTACATTAATGAAATAAGATTAAAAAGGGCTGAGAGATGGCTCAGAAGGTAAAGTTGCTGAGAGATGGCTCAGAAGGTAAAGATGTTTGTTGTCAAATTTGACAACTTAACTTGTCCTCTGTCATCCACATGTGTAGCATGGTGTGTGTGTGTCTGTGTGCGTGCACACGAGCACATGTGTATTGTGAATGCATATACATACACCCAATAAAGGTAAAAAAAATTGAAAAAAATATAGGTGATACGTAAAGAATGACACCTGAGATTGTCTTCTAGCCTCTAACATGTACACATGTGCACACACACATTTATACACACACATACATAAATCTACAAATATGGGACATATAATTAAAATTAAAATCATATACAAATTTAATACAAGTATGTGCACTATTTGAGACATATAATAAAATGTTAATATATATCTATCATTTCATTTTAATTGGGTGTGTTAATGCTAGCAATCCTAAGAAAAGAATAAGATGTGATCAAAAGAAAAGTAGACATCCTGTATTACTAATATTATTCACCTCAACTTGCCCAAGAGACCTTTGCCCACTGACCATGTAGACTGAGTACTCCTGACACTAATCAGAAATGACTGCCAGGGAAGAACCGAATCTCTCTTATCTTCCCAAAGTGGAACTGTTGGCTGGGTGCTACTGTGTTAAGTGCCTACAGGATTTTATCTTAAGAACATAATATCTGAAATAATTTTTGGAACAAAGCTTCCAATCATCAAGCATTACTGCAGAAATGAGAGTATATAATTTAGTTAAGCTGAACACCATAAACTTTTAAAGTACAAATGGGGTCAGAGTTAGGAGAGACAGTCAATAAAAATTAAACTAATGAATCCACTGTGGGGTTTTGTTATTCACATTTGTTTGTTTGCTTTGAGGCACGAATGTATCCATGGCTGGCCTCAAACCTGTTATCTTTCTGTCTCAGGTTCTCGAATGCTGGGATTACAGGCATGCTCTACCATGCCTGGCTTTTGTGGGTTTGCTGTTTCTTGGATTTTTAAATTCCCTTTGTTTCTTCTGTACTCTTGGTTACCCTTCACATCATACTGTTCCTTCTTTTCAGGTTCTGTTCTTTTTCATTCTCACAGTCAGTAGTCTGAAATGGCAGCTTGAAAGATGAGTAGGACCTGACCAGGTGCTCTCTGGATGCCTTTCTCCTGACTTTGTTCCCATAGCAACAGTTTATGACTGGGAAACATGCCGATCCCAGGCTTGGGTATAACTGGTAGTTCAATTTGCTGCCTTTCACCTTGGGCTTCTGATACCTGGCAGTATGGATTGCACTGTGTCAATCTACTGTAAAACCCAGTGGTTTCTGGTCATTGTTGGCTTCTTTAAGTCTAGGAGCTGTCTGCACTTTCTCTGGGGATGATTGTGGGGATTCCCCTTAGTCATAATTTAGTAGTCTGTAGACATATCAATTTGCTTTTACTTTTTGTTTAGGAAATAGAATGGTACTCTGTCCACTTAAGACAAGGGGTAAAGCCTGGTATTTCAGGGCACTCACTGAAAACTGCACTGTGGTCACTAGGACCCAACCCAGTCAGGAATTTAATCTTTTTTCTGGTGGCCAGGAGTCAACATAAGAAGAGACTAAGCCAGCAGAGTGAGTAGTGTTAATGGGTTGTTAACCCTTTGGACTTCGTGGACTAGGTACTTGTGATGTAGCTCACATCTCTGTGACACAACAAATAAGTCGGCTGGAGATCCAACTTTGATAGAGCACTTTCCTAGGATGCGTGAGGCTCTGGGTTCATCTTCTTCACTATTGAACACACGTGCACACGTGCACACACACAGACAGAGAGGCAGAGAAAGAGAGACAGAGACACAGAGACACAGAGAAAGAGACAGAGACAGAAAGACAAAGACACAGAGAAAAAGAGACAGAGACAGAGAGAGTGCCAAGGATGCTGAAGGTCCATAGGTTTAAGGGAGATGACAGGAAAGGATTATATGTGCTACATTTTGCCTCACATTTTAACAGAATCTATTGGAGTAGTAAGATATGCCAAACTGAGGAGCAGTAAAATGCAGAATGGGGTAATGATTAAAAAAATAAAATAAAAACCTCATGCCTTTTTGTTTGCCATATATGTCTGTGTATCATGTGTGTACCTGATGCCCACAGAGGTGAGAAGAGGGCATTAGATCCTGAAACTAGAGTTAGAAATGGTTATGAGCCACCATGTGGGTGCTGGGAATGGAATCCTGGTCCACTCCCGCCCTTCCTCCTCCCCAGAACAGCAACCAGTGTTCTTAACCACTGAGCCACCTTTCCAGTCATGTCATGACACTTTTTATTCAAAGCCTTCAGAAAGTTCCCAGCATACATAGAAATCCTGGTATTCCTAACCCTCTGTACTGTCAAGACTAAATTTGTTTCATTGCAAGTTTACCACCTCTCCATTAGCTCCTGCCTCCCAACACACACCCACTGAAACACACTTATGCACATCCATTCTTCTCCCCCTTTACATTCCAAGAACAAGGTGCTGTGTTGCAGCACATAGCGTATCCACCTCCCAATGCAAACGGAGCTCCCAGAACAGGGCTCTATCTCAAGCAAGTCATTCTTAAACACCTGTCAGACCAGTGGTTCTTAACCTTCCTATTGCTGTAGCGCTTTAATACAGTTTCCCCATGTTGTGGTGACTCTCATCAGGCCCCTCCCAGGCTTTCTTTGTGTAGTCTTTGGCTGTTCTGAACTTGCTTATGGACCAGGCTGGTCTCAAACTCACAGAGCTCTGCCTGCCTCTGCCTCCTGGAATGCTGGGATTACAGGTGTGCACCACCACACCCGGCTCATAAAATTATTTTCATTGCTATTTCATAATTATAATTTTGCTGCTTTTATAAATATCTGTGTTTTCTGGTGGTATCTCAACTCTGAAGGAATCATAACCCAAAGGTTGAGAACCATTATAATTAGACTACCCAGGCCTAGGCTGAGTGGCATCCTAGGTAGGCAGTGGGACTAACTGTGAGGATGAAAAAGAACAAAATCTGAAAAGAAACAGTATGATATGGGTAAAGAAAGAAGTAAAAAGGCTAAAAAAACCCAAACAAACCACAAGCCAGACATGGTAGTACACGTTTGCAATATGCTGAGGCAGAAAGATCATTGGTTTGAGATCACCCTTGGCAACATGCCTGTCTCAAAGCAAATACACAAATGCAATAACAAGACCTACCCCCAAAATTTAACTGAGGGTCCAGGAAGGATCTTGGTGCCCAGTGGGAGACTGGGAGTTATGGATGCCAACAGTGGGAAGTTGATGGAATCCTAGCAGCCAAAGAGGATGCAGATGCTGAGGGAAGTGGGAAGCAGATGGTTTATGCATCAGACTTCAGACTTGCAGTTAACATTACTCCCTTCCTGCTTTTAATGGTTTCTTGATCAATAGGATTCTCCACAAAAATGTTTTAAGATTAAAACAAGCACACACTAAAAAAAAATGCAAACAATTCAATGTGAGTGGAAAGTAATCCTTATACACCTGGCTACATTCTATTAGTCCTCCTTACCTATTTTTAAAACTCTATTCCAGAGAAATATTCATTTTTATTATTTATCTATATAAACACATGTTTGCACACACACACACACACACACCAGAGTGGCAGTAACACAGTGCTGAAGATAAAAATTCTTCACTACAAATGCTTGGCAGATTGAATTTTAAAAACCCCACTGTAATTTAGACATCTTTAATATTTAAATAGTATTTGTATTTATTCTTTGATAATTTCATATATGTAAACAGTGCATCTTGCCATATGCTTCTCCAGTTTACCCCTCACATTCCCCAGGCACCACTAACGTGTCTCTCTTACTCTATGTCTTCAAGTTTTGTTAATAACCTACTGAGTCCCAGGCAGCCTGTTGGAACGCTGACTGATCTTGTTGACTTGATCTTGTGGAGGTAACTATAGCTACAGTGAGCTCATGTCCCCAAGACTGCATTTCACTCCTCATCAACCACCAGCTCTCCCATTACTTGGTTCCCTTTTCTGTGATGTTCCCTGATTTGGGCATTCTTTCTCATCACATAGATCTGTCACAAAGTATTTTGTAGCATAAATGTACATTATGGAAAGTATTTAGTCATTATAAATATAAATACAATTTCTGTATTGTTTTGTATATACAAGTATTAAAAGTAGGACCATTCTTAGCTATGAATCACTCACAAAGCTTATTGTATTGCAATTTTAAAAACAGGAATTGATAAATTTCCTTTCAAATAAGCTGTAGCAATTCATACTGTCACACACGTACACACACACACTACAAATGTTTGAAACTGCCTAGAACCCCACATTTTGTCACGGTGTATAACAAAAGTTTACAGGCCAGGTGTGAAATATCTCAGTGAAGTTCGCTTTATATAATGGAAGGCTCTTAAAATTTATTTTCGCCTAGGTAATGTCTATAAAACTTTTATCCCTAGTTTGCGCTAATGAAACCTCTTATTTCTTTAACTCTACCATCTGTTAAGTTTTGACCCAAAGGTCTATCTAGGCATGCAAATGTGAATTCTTTAATACAAAGACCAGCATTAGAAACATAGATAAAATTGCAATAGGTTTTGAAGGTTGAGACTTTAAAGAAATAAACTAGGCACGTGTTGTGGGAGGCAGACATTTGCTGCTCTCCTCTTTTACCCTTAGCTTGGAACACATTCTCCAGATCCAAGGAAGCTTACAGGGTTTAGTATGTGGAGCCACCTATATAAATAGGAACCACTTAGAACCCCCCATCCTCCCTCAAGGCATGAGCTCCTCTAAACCTCTCATTTGTCGATTGAAGGTACTCCATTAGAGGCTTTTGTCCTTTGATGTTCTCAATTCTACACTGCTGTGGTCATTTAACTACTGAGTTGACAAAGAAGTTACCTCTGGTGTCAGAGCTGTGAAAAGATGCGGAATTTGCCGCAGGAGACAGACAACCTTCTAAGAGAGGAAATTAAAAGTAGGACGGGTTTCAAAACCTAATGGAGATGTTCCTCTGCATGCAGCCCCTTGCTCTCTCGACTGAGGAGTTAGGACACGGGTTCTTTCAATCTGATACCTACAGATAAAATTAGCTATGGAGAAAGGCAGTGGCGTTAATTACCTAGTAATATTAGCCCGGACAGTAGCAAGCTGCCTTGTTCTGCTGGTGCACAGGAAGTAGATGAAAAACGCCCTTCTGGACCCTTGGCAGGTGCATGCGTGGCATGGCATCTCTGGACTGCCTGTCCTAGGTTTTCAGACCCGAAACCGCAGGGTGGCTGTGGACTGCTTTAGGGCGGGGACTTTGCCGCAGTCTCTTGACTTCAAAGCTTGGCCAGCACCCAGGGATGGAGTCTCTGCCCCTCGGGCTGTCCCCGTGACACTTGGTGCGCGAGGCACCAAGCCTTGGTTAAGCAGAAAACCGAGGAAGCAAACCTTGGTTCAGCAGAAAACCGAACATATTTTATGTGCTCAGTGACTAAGGAACGCGACTCGACGAAAAAACAAATCTAGCAGGAAGAGTGGTGAAGATCCAAAGGGAGAAGACTCGCGGACCCACCCGGGATCTCCCCCTAGGCCTGCCTGGCTAAGGGTGACGGCAGGAATGGGCGGGATCTCGCGCTGGCCTCCGGGTACCTCTCTGGGTGCTTGTTTGGGCGTACTTGCTCTGATTCCCACTGTTCAGTTCAGGACTTGGGAAGAGTCGCTGGTCCGTGGGCCTTCGCACGCACTTTGTGAATATCCACAGAAAAAGTAAACTGGACCAAAGACCCGCAGAGCCAGGACGCGCCCCGGAGCGGTCTCCCCAACTTGGAAGTGGCTTTAGGCTCCTTTCGGAGAGCTTAAGATCTGGCCAGCTACTAGCAAGTACCCCGCCCATCCAGAGCCCCACCCATCATTGACCACACCCCAATTAGCCCCGCCTCCTTTGTGCGGCCGCGCCGTTGCCGGGGCGATAACCCCTCCCCTCCAGGTCCCGCCCCGCGCCACCGCCCCAGTCTCCGCCTGGCTGCCGGTCCAGCTGCAGTCCGCGCGAGCCGCCGCCGCAGCCGGCAGCGGGGCGAGAATCGGGGCTCCCGGGGCCTTCGTAGGGAGCAACCGCACTCTCCCGCGCCCGTGCTTTCGCCTGCGCCGGCCGAGGTCCGCTGGCCGGATCTGGCTGACCAGCTTGCCCTCCGGTCTGACCCGAGGCTCCCGGGCCGGCTGCGGGGACCCGCCCACCAGACACTGCTGGTGTCCGCTGTGCCAGTAGAGACTCCCCGTGGTTGATGACACCTGGCGGAGGGCTGCGATGGAGGGGGATGCCTCAGACTCTAAGGTGCGTGGCGGTAGCGCGGTGTCTCCATTTACTCTGCGATTCTCTCCTAGCCGGTTCCACCGTCCGGCGGTTCCTTTTTCTGCCTTTGAGAGGGTCCCATTGGTGGGAGCGAAGCGCGGGGTTTCGGTACTGTGAATCTGGCTACGCTGGGGACTCCTGGTGGGCTCTTCCGTGGTGTTCAGTCTGTAGAAGTAGTCGCTTCGGGGTGCCTTGTGCGCTAGAGAGTGGGACGCGTGCCCGAGCGTGCCGCCCTTTGTTTGGAGCCCCGAGGGGCGCTCGAGTCTTTCCTGAGCCCCGGCTGCGCCTGGCCTCCTGGGAGCCGTGTCCTGCTCGCTGGGCGGGGCCGGGCCCCCCCACCCTTTTTTTTTTGCAGAAGTCGGGAAGGCAAGTCTCCTGAAGTTTTCTGACCTATCCTTTTGCAGCTGCTTGAGCGAGCTATCACATCACATTGCTCCTGGTTTTAGCTCAAAGGGCATAAAAGAAAAACAAAAAAGACACTAATTTTTCTTTTATGAGTTACTTTATGTCCAGTGTAATCAAATTATTTAGGTGCAAGAAAATGGAAATTATTTGTAAATATGTCTGTAGGAGGTGGCGCTTTATCAAGGGCATATTTTTAAAACAAGACAAGAATCTATTTTGGAAAGTAAGGACAGTCCCCCCACCCCCTCTAAATTAGTGTGATACTGGGTGAAGTGAGACCAAATGTGGATATCCAGTAGTCTTTGGTGTGAATTGTAGGTGTGACCGTCTTATTTCCAGGTTCGTTAAAATCGTAGCGTGCTATGGGCCATTTTAAACAGTTGTGATTCCCCAAGAGACACTGCATTAATAAAGATCTGCTAGCAGTGGTGAAGCCAGTTGTTTGTGGTGTGATTATCATGGTTTATAAAGCTCTTTGTGTTACCGGAAGGGAAATAGATAAGCATACACTTATTTCATTAAAACAAATGAATTAAATTTTACTTTCTGAGCACTTTTTAGCCCAGCACTGGGGAAGCAGAGCCAGGTGAGTCTCTGAGTTCGAGGCCAGCCTGGTTCTAGCATAGCTAGGGCTACACAGGGAAACTTGTCTAGAAACAAAACAAAACTAACCAACCACAACAATCCAAAAAACCACCAAAAATCCTCCTTCAAAACTTTCTGTATCTTTCTTTTCACTCTTTTATTTTTGGCTTCCCCTCAACTACCAAGACAGGGTTTCTCTATGTAGCCTTGTCTCTCCTGGACTCACTTTGTGGACCAGGCTGACCTTGAACTCACAGTGATCCACCTGCCTCTTCTTCCTTGAATGTTGGGATTAAAAGTGTGCACCATCACGCCTGGAGATTGATTGTATAAAAATGAGATTTAAAAAAATATTCACTTGCCATTAAACTTTCAGGGATGCCAACAGTAATCTATAGAATTTGAAACTTAAGTGGACCTCCCTCCCTGCATTCCTCCTAAAACCTGTATAGGTGAGAGATGGAAAAACTGTATGAAGGCATCAAACCTATTTTATCTGTAACTCTAAAGTGTTTCTCATTTAAGATGGTGAACTAATGAATGCCTATAGGTTTGAAGGAAGCTCTTTGGATGGTGTCTTTTAGTCTTTTCCATCCTTATAATATTCATCATGTGCTTTTTAAATAACTGCTTTGATATGGAACATAGATCCTTAAGCATTTTAGTAGCATTCTCTTAAAACACATGAAAAATGGTCAAATTTAGTGTAAAAAATTGTTGATACTGTTCTTGTAAATAGAATTCAATTAGGATTTCCTGATCACAGTGTCTTAGCCTGGATGTTTGTTTGTTTGTTTGTTTGTTTATTTATTTTACCAGATCTTGCTATTTGGAAATCTTGGAGTTAATTCATTTAGTAAGAATGTTTAGTGTCATACTAAAGCTGTTTTTTAAATTGAAAATTATCACATTTAGAATTTTACTGACAGGCTAAATCAGGGAGACTTGTTCCTGATGATTTGAACAGCCTGTAGATTTTGATAGGATATGGTCCTCTGACATTTTTATATTAACTTCTGTTATATTTTCCTTTGTTTTGTCTCATATTAGTTCTTAATTCCATGCCATGGTCTAGAATTTCATACTCATAGGGAAGTTCAGATTTTAAGGTCTGTTTCTTAATTCCTTTTTGGAAAGACAGACACATGTAATTCCATGCCATGCATATTAAAGGGAATCTGGTAGTATAGAATTTCATAGTTATAGGGAAGTTCAGTTTTTGTTTTTTGTTTTTCTTTTAAACAGGGTTTCTTTGTGTAGCCCTGGATGTCCTGGATCTAGCTTTGTAGATTAGGCTGGCCTGGAACTCCCAGAGGTCTGTCTGCTTTTGCCTCCTGAGTGCTAGGAATAAAGGTGTGTGCTACCACTGCCAGGCTGGAAAGTTCATATTTTAAGGTCTGTTTCTTCTTTTTTTAGAAAGGCAAACACATGTACATACATAGGATGAATGAGCATGCTGACATTTTTACCCACAAGAGGTTTTGACCCTGGTTTTTGGTTTTCATCTTAAGGTGACTATTAAGAATATCGAAAAGGAGCTTATTTGCCCGGCATGCAAGGAGCTGTTTACACACCCGTTGATTCTCCCCTGCCAGCACAGCATCTGTCATAAGTGTGTGAAAGAACTCTTACTGTCTCTCGATGATTCATTCACTGATGTGGCATCAGACAATTCTAATCAGAGCAGTCCTCGACTTCGGCTCACCTCCCCTAGCATGGATAAGATTGACAAAATTAACAGAACAGGTATGTGTGTATGTGGGGGAAGCTGGGAGGGTCAGGGAGAGCTTACAGATAGAGGTTCTGTTATAACTGTGGAGGAGAAAATGATTTTTTTTTCCAAGTGACAAATTATAATTGTAGCTCCCACTTAAAATGTCAAAATGAACTTTTGTTTTTGATAGGCTCTTTTTTATTTATATTTACTTTTTATTAATTATACTTTATTCACTTTGTATCCCACCTGTAGCTCCCTCCTCCCTCACCTCCCAGTCCCTCCCTTCCTCCCCCTTCTCCATGCATGCCCCTCCCAAGCCCACTGATAGGGGAGGTCTTCTTTTCCTTCCTTCTGATCCTAGTCTATTAGGTCTCATCAGGAGTGGCTGTATTGTCTTCCTCTGTGGCCTGGTAAGGCTGCTCTCCCTTCAGGGGAAGGTGATCAAAGAGCAGGCCAATCAGTTCATGTCAGAGACAGTCCCTGTTCCCATTACTATGGAACCCACTTGGACACTGAACTGCCATGGGCTACATCTGTGCAGGGGTTCTAGGTTATCTCCATGCATGGTACTTGGTTGGAGTATCAGTCTCAGGAAAGACCCCTGTGCTCAGATTTTTTGGTTCTGTTACTCTCCTTGTGGAGCTTCTGTCCTCTCCAGATCTTACTATTTCCCACTTCTTTCATAACATTCCTTGCACTCTGCCCAAAGGTTGGTCCCCAGCCAGAAAGGCAAAGAGGATGGACATCAGAAGGAGAAAACAAGGAACAAGTTAGGAGCCTGCCACAGAGGGCCTCTGAAAGGCTCTGCCCTGCAGACTATCAAAGCAGTTGCTGAGACTTATGGCCAACCTTTGATAGGCTCTTAAGACTGATATTGAATACTAACTTTGTGCTAAACTGCTTATTAACTGTGTCTTTATTTTAGGTAGTACTCTAACTGTGATGTCCTTGAGTAGTGGATACTGAACTATTTAGGACAGCATCTGTAAAGTTAATGTGCAAACATACATTACAGAATTAAGGATGGGACTGAAAATGGTTACTTCTAGAAATTGTTTTTGAGATTTTACTGATTTTTCAATCAGTAAATTTTATGTCTGTGTACCATGTGCCTGCATATCCTTTCAGGACAGAAGATGGTGTCACATATGCTGGGACTGGAGTTACAGTTGGTTGTGAGCCCTCATGTGGGTGCCTTGAATCAAACTCAGGTTCTTTGGAAGAGCAGCCAGTGCTCTTAACTCCTGAGCCATCTCTCGAACTCTTAGAGAACTTTCAGATCAAATTATGTGGTATCATTCTACCTGAGAATTGTATTTTCTTCACCCGCTTGGCAGGGTTTGGCAGGGATTGGCGGCACATGGAAGGTGGAGGGAGGAGGATTTATGACGTCACCCTGATATACATGAGAACCTGCCCACTCCCAAAAATAAGGGTTTTGATTAGCACGGGAACTAGAATTCTTCAGTAATGTATAGAAATAGATATAACCACACATAAAATATATTTTGTATCTCTATCACAGGCCAACATTTACTTTGTTTTCTATCAAGATAATGTTGCCTCCGAGCAGTTTCTGCAGGGGTGCTGTAGATCAAAATTGACTTAAAATTACAGAAGCTACTGCAATTCTTTTAAAATCACTGGCGACCACAGCCTCATGTTAACCATGGCCTTTGTACTAAGGAGTATGTGTGGCTGCTCAGATGTTTCAGCTTCAGAGCTTCCAGTCTGAGTAGTTTGGCCTTGGAGGTTTTATCTTCAAACCTTTCTCTATTCTCTTCAGTTTATCCCACTGATAGGATGGGGGTCATTTTTTTTTATCTTGTAAATTTTTCTCTGTTTTCCAGAAAAGCATCTTTTTGTAAGCTGCATTTAAAAATTATCTTTTTTTCTGTGACCTGCTGTAGAGTCTCCTCATTTAGTGTTTTTATCTATATTTTTACTCCAGAGTAAATAAGAGTATTTTCATGAGTTATACACACTACATTGCTTTTTAAATAGATATATGCATAATATATATATATATATATATATATATATATATGATTTACTTGGTTTTATGTGGATGAGGGTTTTGCCTGTATGTTAAGTACATGTGTGCCTGGTTGTCTGAGGAGGTCGGAAGAAAGTGTTGCATCCCCTAGGACTAGAGTTACAGATGGTAGTGAGCTCCCATGTAAGGTGCCGGTACCTCTGCAAGAACAATAAGTACTCTTAACTGCTGGGTCATCATCTCTCCAGCTCCAAGCATTTTTCTTTGAGTGCCAGTCATTATTTATAAGATAGTTTGTGCATATAAATTATAGGTGTATGCCAGTGAAGCTGATTGGGCAAGTTGTGTGTATGTGTGTGAGAGAGTTTGAAGACAAGTTGTGTGTATGTGTGTGAGAGTTTGAGGACAGAGAGGGTAATGCTCATTGTGAGGTCATGACTTTTATGTTTGCCTTTTTGCTATGAATCTGGCACCCCAAGAGATAGAAAGATAGTAATGACTTGAAGTCATATTCTATTGGTGGGTCTTCACAGGCCAGTTGGGAACCCCTTTTTGGCTGATGGAGGAAAATTTACTTTTTGTGTATTAATATATTCAACACAATTAGTGTTCACATAAGTTTTTCACAAAGTTCTGTGTCTTAGGTAGTGTTTTAGTATCTGTGTTTGACTGATTCTCATCTGTGGTTCATAAGAAACTAGAACTATCTATCCATGCTTTTACTGGCTTACTATAATAGTACTCTGTATATGATTAATGTGTAATTGTAGAATGGAGATGTTGAATGACAGCCTTTTGGTACTAGAGTCACACAGACGATGGCCGCCATGACTGCTGTGGAATATGGTTAAACTTTGTTTTTCAGAACAAGAATTCCATTTTACTATACACCCCACTGTCTAGGTTAGACATGAATGACCAAAATCTGTCCCCTCCCCATTCTGTAAACTCACTGTGAGGTGGATCATGTCCTGAGCAGGTTGCTGAAAGTGTGTGAAGGACAGTTACAGGTGCTAAGAGTGTTTAACTTGGAGAAAAATGACTACTGAGTGGCTTCTAGCACCACATCAGGCAACTTAAAACCACCTGAAACTTTGGCTCCAGAGGATCCAGCACCTTGTTCTGGCCTCCACAGGCGGGCACCCTCTTCATGTACACAGAAATAAAAATAAATCTTCTGAGAGAAGAGAGGCTTGAAAGGTGGGGCTGTTTGAAACGTGGCATCGTTTCCAGAGGTTTTGTTTGTGAGTCAGTGATCACAAATTTCAGGACTGTCTTCTGTAAACAGTTTTAAATGACCAGGTGTCACTGATTTGGAGATATAATACCTTTTGTTTATGGGCAGAAATAATAAGACACACTTGAAAAGGAAGCCAAGGATCCCTGTTCATAGCAATGGACGTGGAAGGAATATATTTACAAAAATCAGTTTTCACCATTGGTTTTACTAAAGGATTAGACCCTAGGCTGTCCAGTGTAGTAGACCCTAGGCTGTCCAGTGTAGTAGACACTAGCTGTGAAATGCTTGAAATAGGACTCTTCTGATTAAATATATTTTGTGCTATACATGTAAAATGTTCTTACTAGATTTCAGAGGCTTATGATAACAAAAATGGAGATTTAATGCTTTTTATCTTTATTATAAAGATACTGGGTTAAATAGTATTAGAACTAATTTGATTTGTTTCTTAACTTTTATTGTGGCTTCTAGAAAAATTTAAAATGTGTTGTTCTGTGGCTCATCCATTTCATTGGGATAAGATTGCCAAAGACATTTACTAGGCTTTTTTTTTTTTTTTTTGCAAATGGATTTGTTTTTGAAAGAATAATGTTTCACATATATGTCAATGACACATTCAGGTGTGTAAACAGAAAAGATGTCATGTTTTATATTTCTGATCACGTGTGTAAGTCTTTCCCTTTTGTATTTTCCTGTTCTGTAAAATCACTTGACTGTTTTATATTGCTGGCCTTGTAAACACCCGTGTATTAGGAAAAACACATGTTAACTGTTGATTCAATAATCGTATTTTGTGCGGGACACAGGCACTGCTTTATCTTTTGTTAACAACCTGTGAGTATTCTCTTTGGAATGGAATTCTAAATCCAGCTTTCTGTTCATTGTTCACAGCACCACATCGGAGATCTTTGGGGTGGAGAGGTAGAAGAACAAACAAACAAACAAAAAACTGCTTTATTGTTTTTGTGGCTGCAGGCATTGTAGTGTTAAACTTGAATACTTTTGTGTATCTAGAGTTCCTCTAACACCAGTGGTCAAGTCTTCAAAATTATATAAGAAGTCAACAAATTAGAATGATATCACTTATAAAGGCCAACAGGATGAAATTTCTGATGTTTTTTAAGGGATGTGTGGCAAAATAATTCTTGCTTGCATTTTGTCCATAGTATACACAACACAATTTTGTTTTTTAGTATCTGGTACCTGAAAGTTTTTTTTTTTTACATTTATGTAGATTATAATGAAATTTAGCATGCTGCATTGGGAAGACTAAATAATATTAAAATTCAGTTTGAAATAGTCAATTTTGTACTTATCGTAGTCTCTGAACATATTATGCATATAATGCCTTTTCTTTGTTGTCAGTATTTTAAAGTGTTTGCCATCAGAGTTTTAACATGGAGTCTTACCCATTTGAGGGTCATGTACACAGGTTTTTCGTCTTTTTTTTATCTCATTCCAGTTGACTTTTTAAAGTAAAATTGACAGGTTTTTGGTCAGATTCTGGTGATAATCTTTGGTTAGAGAAATGTTACCCCTATTCTGTTTCCCTCACCCCCTGAGAAGTCCAACAAGTGGACTTCTTAAGAACAGGAAGTTGTTACCACCACCAGAACATGGGGGAGGATGCAATTGCAGCAGTTCAGATTGTGCTGAGAGTCAGTTCTCCTGCATTTGTTTTTAAACACTTTATTTTTCTCCTTGATATTTGAACGATCAAACACTGACTGAAATCTGGCTCTTTTGGTGGACATAAACCACTTTGAAAAATACTTTAAATATTTGAAAATTGTGTCTTGATGCTCACTTGCTGTGTCTTTGAAGGGAAGATGTGTGAGATGAAAGTATTTAAGTGATTTACAGAGGCTGGTTCCACCAGCTGTGTGGCTGCTGCTTGGTCTTCATGACTTCCTAGCCTTCCCAGTTATCATTTGGTTAGTCCCTCACTCCCATATTGTATCACATTGTAAAGAAATACTTTGTAAGTAGAACTTCCTCTAATACAAATTTCTAACCATTTGGTATATGCCGTGGTATCCACTAGCCACAAGTAAAAAAAAAAAAATAAAGTGAAAATTTAATTATCTCAAATTTAAATTTCAACAGCTATTTGGCTTTCAGGCCTTTAGAATGACACAGCTATTGGAAGCTGACTTTATTACGTTTTCCTTTTAGGCAGTGTTGGGATTTTTTTTTTTTAATGAGGTTTACTTTCAGGATATCCTTACAGTCTTTATTTCTCATAATATAATATTTTTTGAAGATAATGGTAAAAGCATATGACAGATGAAATGAAAGTTTGTTAGCATTCTTAAGGAGACTTGAGGATCTGTTTGGAAAAAACAGCTAGGATACCGATTTGAGTAAGTTACCTGGAAATTACTCAGGTCTGAAATTTAACATTTTACCCCATTGAAGAGGTCCAGTGTATTGTTTTATAAAATCTTTTATTTTCGCCATAAAATAAGATAACAGGTATACAGAAAAAGAATGGAATACTTTTTTGATATTTATTTTTCCTTTCTTTCATTTTCCTAGACAAGTTTCTCTGTTTCTTAGAGCCTTGGCTGTCCTGGACTCACTCTGTAGACCAGGCTGGCCTCCAACTTACAGAGATCCACCTGCCTCTGCCTCCCTAAGTGCTGGGATTAAAAGTGTGCACCACCATGCCTGGCCTTTTTTTTTTTTTTTTTTTAACATTACATGAAAACAACCAAAATTTGGGTGTTACCAGCATTCATGTTAAAGCATGATTTAGTTTTTCATGATTTTGTTTTATATCACTAATTAATTGGTCACAACCTTCATAAAACATATAATAGACCATTGTTTTGCATATGGGTTATTGAGATTAGTTATTCATTCATTTCAATTTCTAGAATCCAGTTTATGTGTAGAAGGATGTCACTAAATGTGAATTTTCATTTGTTTAAACTTGACCACTGCATTATTTGACTTCCAGAATTGTTTGGCTTGTGTTTTCATGGAAACATTTTCATTGGCATGTGTGTGTTTTGTTTTTTTAATTAGCCTTGCGCTTGTTTAATTATATGCCTGCTGTGGTGTGAAACATTTTGGATTGTATTGCATGTGTTTAGAATTAATACAGGAATATATTTGGAGTAGGATTTTCAAGTTTGTGTGGGAAGTTTATTTTTTATTTTTAATATGATTCATGTTTTAAAATGTTAAGGCTAAAATGTCATTAAATGGAGATATTGAAAATGCTGTGCATGCTTGTTACATTAGCTGCTTTTGGAGTCAGGGACACTTTGCATGCTGTGTAGTCATTAATATATATATATATATATATAATACTTTGGGCTGTCCGTTAAGTGGCACTTATTGTGATGTCATACCAGGCACCTTTTAAGATATTCTTTTTAGATGACAGTCATTTCAAGAGCAATAGTGATGTAGCTGCTTAAAGGCCTTTATCAAATAGAGTATATTGAATTTACCCTTTACTTTTGGAATTGGATATAGTAGTATGGAAGAAGGCTGGAGGGTAAGAAGTTGCTTTGTGTAATATGGAAGCTATTTTGTGGGCAACTGAGATTTCGTCCTATAAGAATGTTTTAAGTAAGTATGCATCCACCTATGTTAAACAGACAGCTTTGTATTCTCCAAACCAGCAGGTAAGGTTTGCCATACTTCGGTTTCTTGACTTAGAAGATCAGGACAACAATACTGATAAAAAGCATTCTAATGTTTGAGGGCATATATATTATTTTGTATAATACAAAATTATATGTAATGCTTCTTGGCAATGAATTAAGTAATCTTAGTGATCCTTTGTTTCAGAACCCATGAAGATACTAGCTAGTTGGTCCCTCTTAAGATTACTAAATTCTAGGTCTATGAATGAGTTATTCACCCTCTTATTGGTTGCATTCAATTACTCTCTGCTCTCTCCCACTGAATTTTTCCCAGATAAGACACTGCTACAGTGGGAAACATTCTATTGAGATGATTCTTAAAACATGTGACCACCTATTCTTTGAGTATGTGATGAAAGTACAGACTAACTGGAAATATACAGTATGTGTAGGTGGATAAGTTTGCAGTTTCAAATAGTCTTTGGGATTGCAGTAAGTATACTGATTCATGGGCCTTGGTCTAGGACTTGCTCTTTCATGTACCCCTATTTCTTCCCAGTCATCTAAGATGGTACTCAGTTGATGACTTTGGGTATGCTGTATAAAATTAATTAGAAATCTTAATAATATAAAAGACAATTGCTATGAAGTATTATGTTTTGTCTTCATGTCTGTGTTTGGTTTAATGTGCAATTTATTATAGATTATTTTTTCTATGATATCTTTTACTAATTTGAATTGTCTTTTATATACCAAGTAAAAATGTTTGTTTAGAAAAGCATTTTGAGAATGCAAACGGAGGCACTTAGGATGTTTGTTTTTAGAGACATAATCTAAAGCATACTTTTCTTCATATTAATCATTTATGACATAACTAAAGGGACACTTAATAACTACACAGGCTGGAAGCGTAATTCACTGACCCCAAGACCAACGACGTTTCCTTGTCCCGGCTGTGAGCATGATGTGGATCTTGGAGAGCGAGGAGTCAGTGGCCTGTTTCGAAATTTTACTTTGGAAACAATTGTCGAGCGATACCGGCAGGCTGCTAGGGCCGCCACAGCCATTATGTGTGACCTCTGTAAACCACCACCCCAGGAATCTACAAAGAGCTGCATGGATTGTAGTGCAAGCTACTGCAATGAATGCTTCAAAATTTACCATCCTTGGGGCACTGTAAAAGCTCAGCATGAGTATGTGGGCCCCACCACTAATTTCAGACCCAAGGTAAGTTAGGGCACCAAGTGTCATGGGAGAAATTGCCAGGAGTCTAGAGACAGGAAGATTTAATTGGGTCATATTTTTGTGATACTTTTAGTTAGCTAAAACTTCAGTGTAAGTAAAGAATAGTTACAGCCCAGTTATATGTCTAATATCTAGTCTCTTGAAACCATGAACAACTATTTGATTTCATTCACACACTACCTAAATACTTGTTTCTGAATGGAAACACTATTTTATGTGCAATTTCAAATGCATCTATGATGATATTTCATAAAGTACAAATGTGATGTTTCTTCAAGTCAGGAGATGCTGCTGGGCAGTGTGTGTGTGGCTTGTGGAGTGAGCCTGCTGCACGCTTACATCACAAAGCCTTCCAGGGCCCTCTTAGCAACAGGCTTGTGTGAAGAGGTAGGCCATAGGTTCTTTTAAGGACTTTTGATACCATATAGGGATGGTCATTAAGATGTGCCTAATCCATGTGGTAAGAAGGCTGTTCTAGCTTGTTTATGCCTTCACTCTATTTGAATGAATATTTTCAACAATGTTATTTAGGGAAAAATAATATCTGTGTATTAACCGTTTGAACCCTCAAATGTAAAAATGGTATTACTAGAGAGTTTTGATGTGACAGGTTATTTTTGTTGTATATACTTCTATTCATTTATATGGTTATTTATTTTATAGAGCAAATCTCTGTATTGGGGGGCTTACTAGATTACTTGAGACCTAGACCTTTAACTTTCCATTTGCTTTTATTCAATAGATTTTAATGTGCCCAGAACATGAGACAGAGAGAATAAACATGTACTGTGAGCTGTGCAGAAGGCCTGTTTGCCACCTCTGTAAGTTGGGTGGGAATCATTCCAATCACCGGGTAACCACCATGAGCAGCGCCTACAAAACCTTAAAGGTATGGCTTATGATTTTAGAAGTGGGTTTAATTTTCTTTTCATTTTATTTTACATTTATGGATATTTTTACCTGCAAGTGTGCCTGGGCCTGTGCACCATGTTGTGTGCAGTGCTTGCAGAGGGCCAGAGTAGGTCATTGGATTCCTGGGACTGGTGTTACAAAGGGTTATCATCCTTACTTTGGGTGCTGGGAATCAAGCCCAGGTCTTCTGAAAGAGCAGCCTGTGCTCTGAACTGCTGAGCCATTGCTCCAGCCCTGGAAGTAGGTTTTTCTACCTGGTGATTTCATGACCCTTAAGTTTATATTTACACAATCATGGTTTGTAATGTGCACTGTTTCACTAAAAGGAGTTATCAGGATAAGGTAAAACTTAATATGTAATTATTAAAATGTATAATTATATAATTATAATATACAATTTATATAGTTATAATATGCATTATATAATTAAATATATAAATATTTAAACAATTTAAAATTACTTTATATACATGCAATATATAATTTATATATTACATATAATATATAGTAAATTGTACACATATAAAATATTATAAACAAACTACATATATAAATATTTAAATAATTAAAAATTATTTGTATATTTATATGCATCCAATATATAATTTGTATATTACATATAATATGTAGTAAATTATTATACATATAAAACATATTATAAACAAATAAATCACATAATTATTACTAATGTGATTACTAATGTAATTATTAAAATTATTTTTTAATTTTTATTTTATTTTAAAATGTAATTTATTTATTTTTATATTAATCACAGGTTAGGTACTTTGAATCCCAGGTGTAGCCACCTCCTTCATTCCCTCCCACTCTCCCCATCCCTCCCTCATCTCCTCCCCGCCCCCTCCAAGTCCACCATAACATTATTTTTTTTGAGTCTGCTAAAGCTTTTCCCAGCTTGTTTTGAAGTGTGAATGAGGAGGGGTGGGCACACTGTTAGGATGCTCCAGTGCACTCAGTGGTCATTACTGATCCTCTGTATGCAGAAGTAGAAGGCTCCTGAAAACCTTCAGGTTTGATGATGAGTAGGCAGTTGTGTGGTGCTTTGTTATTTCATTCTTTTTTTTTTTTTTGCTGTAAAGAGTAGTTTAAAAGGAGTGAATTCATTCTTAAGCTTCCTTTTTATTTTAATTGTTCCCTTTCTTTAGCAGTATGTGTGCAGATTGTCCTATATCCATAGCTGTATACATTGTGTCATAAGTCTATGTCATGGACAGGTTTGGCCATTGAACCTTCTATTTCTCTGCTCCTTTGTTTGCCTAGTGTCTTAGTTAGGGTTTCTATTACTGTGATAAAATGCCATGGCCAAATGCTACTTGGGGAGGAAAGCTTTTATTTCATTTTATTCTTCCAGATAACAGTTCATCATAGAAGGAGTCAGGCCAGAAACTCAAGCTGGAGAGGAACCTGGAGGCAGGAACTGGAGCAGAAGCCGAGGGACACTGCTTCCTGGCTTGCTCTCCACGGTTTAACTCAGCCTGTTGTTTTTAAAATTAAATTAAATTTTATTATTATTTTTTTACCACACAGGCCCATCTGCCCAAGGGTGGTCCCTCCCATATCAATCATTATTAATCAAGAAAATTGCCCATAGACCAAGAAGATGGGGGGACATTTTCTCAACTGAGGGTTCCCTCTTCCTAGGTGACTCTAGTTTGTGCCAAGTTGAGATGAAACTAGTCAGCTGGAGTGTTTTTGATTAGCTATCAGGTATTATTAATTATACCGTTTTCAGCATTGCCTGGCAGGGCAGGGAAGCATTTATTTAGTTTCAGCTTAGTCAGCCTGACACTGGAGGTAAACTCTTTGATGATTCTTCTCCATCCCTGATTATTTAGAAGCTCCCTTTTCTTGGAGTGGGGATCTGGATATGTTGCTCCAGCTTATGTAAGCTTTAATCTTTTCCAGAACTGAAAAGACTGGTATTCAAGTCTCGTATACCTCTCTGCAGGTTTTTCCTTTTCTGCTTGTCTCTGTGGTTTGAGCCTTTAGAAACTCTGGCTTTCTTAACTCCCAACTTCATTACTTACATTCACAGGAGATGCTGCAGTGTGTTTGAGTTCTTTGCCTCAGCAAGCTATGATAGCCAGGCCTTTCTTGTTTTCCATCATCTAGGAAAATGTCTCTTTGAGATCTGGTGCTTAGGAAGAGAGATTCCAGATGTTGTGTTTAGTTGTTTCAACTGAGAAGCCAAAATTCATTTTTGTCACTTTGTTATGCCTCTACAGTCAGTTGGCTTCACACTGCACAATTTATAATGTATCACATTTGTAAAAGTTTAATTTCTAATTGGTTTAATTTCATGAAATCTGGCCCAGTTTTAGTTACATGTACTTAAGTCCTTGACACTAGAAAAGCTACAGTGTTGGAAAAACTATCCATGTTTCTCCTCTGCTCCAGACCTGACCCACCTTTTCAAAAATTTTTCTTTTGAGCTAGGGTCTTGCTATGTAAACCAGGCTGACCTCAGATTTGCCATTGATAACTTCTTGACTTCTCAATCTGTGAGTCACAAGTGTGTGCTATCACACCTGCCAGATGGCTTCTGTGACCTCACATGAAGTCAGCAAGCAAGCAATGGGTTCTATAGCTGCAAATGCTGGCTGGGGAATCTTTTGATTCAATTTAGTTCTAACACTGTACCTGGTGTGTTGTCAGGTCCCACAGGTGAAGGGCTCAGTTCCCAGGGCTGTCTGTACCTCTTGCCCACTATATTTGCTAGCTGCAAACTCCATGCATTTTTTGTTTTTTGTTTTTGTTTGTTTTAATGCCTTTGATCACATGGCTATAAAAAGCAGTTTCAGTAACTCACTCTCCTTGGGTCTAATTATTTTGTTTAAATGCTCACAGAACTCAGGGGAACATAAACAGCCATTATCAGACAGGATATTGCAACAGGTGCTGATGAAGAGATGCACAGGATGAGGAATGTGGGAGGGACATGAGCTGCCACACCCTCCCATTGTGCACTCTCTGAGAACCTCCATGGCTTCTAATCTATGGAGATTCTGAACCTTCTTTGAGTTTTTATGGAAGCCTCACTGATATGCACAGTTGATTAAGTCATTATGTCACCTCCACCTTGGGGCTTCTCTTCTGTTGTGAGGTAGGATTGAATTTTAGCTGTTTCATCATGCCTCCATGCTTTTGGTGACCAGCTTTTATCCTGAAGCCAGTAAGCTTAAAAAAAAAACCCTGTCATTTTAGAAATCAAGGACTTTAGGAGAGGTATGTCAGGAAATTTGATAAAGAACATGTACATAACACAGCTTTTATATTTCACTTTAAATTTTTCTTCTATATTTCAGTCTTTCAGAAAGATATTCCATAATACACCTTCTAATTTACGTAATTTTTAGTAAGAAACTAATTGTCTAGATTTGTAATTTGCTAAAAGTAACAAATCTCCTTTACAGTGGTTCTAGGGTTAAGCTGAAGGGGCTGCTGCACAATGCAGAGACACAGTATCATTTCTATTATTTTTGGCCAGTTGGGTGTTGAATTAAAGAAACAATTATCATAAAAGGGTAACCTTGCATTTGTCTTGTGTCTACTGTTTGTTATCTGCTGAGGTAAACACCAGGTTCCTTATCTGTGTTGTTGTGTGTCAGTTTCTTTGTGAAGGTGTGTTTTGCTTGCACTTTTGGAGAAACTGGCTTAACCAGCTAATAGAGATTAGCTGAAACTATGGTATTTCTCCTCCTGTGACTCTCTTGGCTTCTATTACTATTGACAGAAACACATGCATGGGGTCAAAATAGAACCCCTTACTCCTACATGGCTGCCTGTCCTTAGCCTTTCAGAATGGGGACCTGAGAAAGAGTCTCACAGGGATTCCTGTTCACTGCTTGCTCTTACCATTTTGGCCCCCGAGGCTTGTTGATTCTGGTGTATCCTGAAAAGGCACACATTCACTGTCTCTCTCCTGGTCTGGCCATACCTAAGTCTACAAGTTTCTATTTTGTTGGGAAGTCAAGGCTTTTCTAGGTTTCTCAACTTCTCTCAGTTTTCTCCTTAAGCTTTTGTTGTGGCTCATCTTACTTTAGCTTGTCTGCTCTACAGCCACACCTGCAGAAGCTTGTAATCATTTCACTAAAGAGTGTTTCCTGAGGGATTTTTGATGCTTTCCCATTTATTATTTTCATAAATTTCTAAGGACGAATGAGCCTTACTCCTTTTTTGTTAGCTCTTCTCAAAACCATACTTTAATGATGAGAACTCAGAGAAGTAGAAAATGCAGACATCCCTGTAAGCAGTCCCCACTGCCTAGGGAAGCACTTGGCATAGCATTTGTATTTTAGGGTGTGTGAGATGTTTGTGGTGAATATTGTCATAGGTGCTGAAGTAGGTTAGCACTTGTCGATACTGTAAGTGCTGGTAGTACAGGGCTTTCCCAACATGGTGGTGTTTATAGTTTGATTATAAAATACCCCTTGTAGGTTCATGTGTTTTTGAATATCTATCTCCCTGTTTTGGAAGGTGTAGAACCTTTAGGAGATGAGGCAGAGCTGGAGGAAATGTGGGGCCTTATAGTTGTAGAACCCATGTGGGTTCTAGCAGAACTCTCTATTTCATGTCCATCAACACAATGTACATGACCGTGTCATGCTCCTGCTGCCATAGCCCTTGACTCCCCTGGCTAACCTTACCTGTGTCCTGATCTGCTGTGATGGACTCTCAAGTCCTCTCAAACTGAACCCAAATAAACCTTCTTTTCCTTTAAGATGTGTTATTTCATTATTTTATCGAATCAAGGAGAAAATAATTAAGACAGTAGCTTGATTATATATCATTATGGATTCCTTTTCAAGTGGTACACTTTCACAGAAAGTCACATACTTGCTCTTCTGAAATCTCTAGAGATTAAGCAAGGCTGACGCCACCTTTAAACTTGTACATTCTGAGCACAGGGGCCATGGTAGTTACATATTATTTTCCTAGACTGCTCACATAAAAGATAATTTGGCATTATTGTTGATTGACTTTTCCTTTGTTTACTAGTGTTACATTGGCACTTTTTTTTTTTAATTAGGGATGTGATATATAGAGGGAAAAAGTGGTTCTCAAACTTGGCTTAGTAAATTTGAAAGCAGCCTCTCACAGGACCTTTGGGACAGCTACAGATGTCAGCCTTGTCATACTTCAAGAGGTCTTAGCTTTGTTGTGTGGCTTTTCTTGGGGGTGATGTGAACAAACATCTCACCCCAGATAGGGTACTTGAATTGATGATGGAACAGGGCAATCAAGCCTAGCCCAATTGGTGAATTAATGAGTTTATTGTAGTTGCTTATGAAAGCATAGGCAGATCACAGGCAGCTTTGTCACTGAAAAGCCTACCACAGCTGTATTGAGTTTCTTGTTACGGTTGCAGGCAGCTTGGCTGGTAGGAGAGTTATGGCTTGTATAACCTTGAGAAGGGTGGCCTGATTAATCTTGTAAGTTTTAGGAACCTTCTGAGGCTTGCGAGGTTGGTCTAATTCATGAATCTTGAGAAGTCCCTCTTTGTGATGGACAAAGAATGTTTAAATTTGGAGGAAACTGCATGGCAAGCCCTTAGGAGACTCAGATTCACACCACTATTTTATTTTTTTAGTAGTTAAGAAAGGTGTTTATGGTGGGTGAAGAAACACACATACAGAAGACACAAAGAAAAAGACCCTCTGCTAGGCAGAGGGGTGGATTTGAAAGTAACCCCCTTCCCAATAAACCAGTCTTTTCTCCAAGGGCTGGGGATTTTAAAGCCTTCCTAGAGTTTTACCTCTCTACTTTAGGGCTGGTCAGTTTTCAGACAGATAGGATTGGTCAGCAATTGTGGTGTGGCAAGTCCTGATCTGATCTTGGCCCCTTGAGCATGTCCAATAGCAGGGGTCCTGTTGGTTGGGAGACAAAACTGTGAGGTTTTTGTCTTAAGTCAAAAGGTTGAGGAAGAGCCTGGCCATCTTAAGATTTGCTACCTTTATTACCTAGCCATGGCCTTTCCCCCTGTCTGTCTGCCTGCAGGGAAGTCTAATTCTTAGTCCCTCCTTCCCTTCTCTCAGATGTCACCCTGATGGATGTTTGGGGTTAGGGAGCAACCACCACTTCTAACCATGTTGAACCTACAAAGGGTGGACAGCATGGGTGCATACTATAGTTAAGAGAAAAAAATGCCTGTGCTAATGCTTGTGGTCCTAGCGTGCACTCATAATGGACAAGGCTAGACTTGACATTTGGCTTGCAGTGTGGTGTTAAAGTGGTGATGTTACTTAACTGTGAGAAGCTAAGTGTACCCTATGAACTTTAGATTCCTTGGGCAGGTAAAATGCTGGGTGAAAAATGCAAGATTTCCTGTCTCCCTGTAGCATTATTACCCTGTAAGGTCCCATTTTCTTTTCTCTGTCTCTATCTCTGTCTCTCTCAAGGATTAACAGGCTTGTAACAACCATGTCCAGCTTGATTGATATGTGTACTGGAGTTTGAAGCTAGGGCTTCACATGCTAGGCAAATGCTCTACCCCAGCTTATTCTGTCTTTTGTGTCCAGAAATCTTGTTTCTTTCTTGTCAGCCACTTCCTGTTCATCCAGTGAGCACTCCCAGGGGGCTTCTCTGTATTTGGTTGTTGGGTGTTCCTCTGAGACAGATAGGTCCTGCAGAGCCAATCATGTCTATTTTTGCACACATCCTCTTTCCTTCTCATAGTATAAGGTTAAAAAAAAAAGAGGAAGACAGAATAGATGGGAGACTTACTTCTTGAATTCTTAAACACCAAGTGTTTGTCTTTTCTTCTTGCCTGCTTTTTATATTTCAGCAGAAAACATCCTAAAGCGCTGTCTCCTGAACATCTCATCACCTCTGCCTTGGGAGGTGTTTCCTGGGCCTTCTCATTTTCATTTACACTTATCCATTGTGATAGTCCATTGTGCTCTCAAGTGGGTTTTGCTTTTTTAAAACACATTCATTACAGAACATGTTTATTAGACCAAACTGGAGATTCCACCAAACCTACAATGTAATTCTATGAAAAATTCTAATGTTCGGAATAGCTAATTTGCAAGCAAATTACTCAAAAATCCACATTTTCACTTGTATACAGTGAATGAATAGTGAGTCTGGGATGAACTGGGGTTATTTTGAACTAATGTTGTTTGTCCTGCTCTCTCTCTCTCTTTCTCTCTCTCTCTCTGTGGAAATTTTGAGATGTAACAGAAGGCTGGACTATTTGAATTGTGACCTTCAATTTGCTTAGAAGCCTTAGAAGCAAGAATCCTGAGATAATTCAACAACAAAAATGTACTACATTTGGAATTTTTGACTAAGCTTTATTCCAGCCTTCATTTAATCTTTCATACCTTGAGCCTGTGTGCTAAGGCCAGTAAATATTTACCTTGAGTTAATCACTGTAGCTGATTTTGCTGTTCCTTTATCAGGAAGGATGGGTACCATGTAATTTACAAAATTGTATTAAGTCTTTGTTGATTTGTTTTTGTATTTGTGTTTTATGTGTTTTCACAGGAGAAACTTTCAAAGGACATTGATTTCCTTATTAGTAAGGAAAGCCAGGTGAAGAGTCAAATTTCTGAACTAAACTTGTTAATGAAAGAAACAGAGGTAAGTTATAAACTGGTCAGAGTACTTTTTCATTCACTCATCCAGACATTTGCTTATTTGTTTATAAAATCCTGAGTGTGGGGCTGGAGAGATGGCTCAGAGGTTAAGAGCACTGGCTGTTATTCCAAAGGTCCTGAGTTCAATTCCCAGCAACCACATGGTGGCTCATAACCATCTATAATGAGATGTGGTACCCCCTCTGGCAGACAGAATACTGTATAAAGAAAGAAAGAAAAAAGAAGAACCTATAGATAAAATCCTGAGTGTGTTCTTTGAGCTGGGAATTGTGTGACCTCACACCTCTGCTTTCTGAGAGCTTGTAGAAACACATGCAGAGTAGGCTCCTGTGTGATCAGTGCTCCAGAAGGCATAGGGAAAGGATAGCTTTCATCAGTGACCTGCATGTGAACAAATGAGTAGATATCCTTTGAAAAATTACTGTATGTGATAGGCCCACAAAATCCTTTGAATTTAGATAGGGTTATCTAAATTCCAAGTACTGCTGAGTACGTGTTTTGGTTTGTGTATGCATATAAAGATGAGTATTCATGTTTGCCTTGTTTGCAGTAGCCACAAGGTGGAAACAACCTAAATGTCCATCAATAGTGGAGTATAAATAACAACATGACCATTGGAGCTACTACCATATATAGTCTAGGTATATCCTGTCATACATTGTGTGGATGGGATGATACTGTGATGACATTTATAGAAAGTATCCAGACCAGGCTGGAGAGATGGTTTAGCAGTGGTCAAGAGCATTGGCTACTCTTCCAGAGGACCTGGTTTCAATTTCCAACACCCACATGGTGATTCACAACCATGTTCCAGGTATCTATCTACATGATACACAGGCATGTATGTAGAAAAAACCTTCATATACAGTACAAAATTTTTAAGTAGCTAAACAGTGAGACCAGAGTATATTTTAAACTTTCATGAACTTATCCCTGAGGAGGGACAATGAGTGCTGCAGAGGTTACCAGGGTCATTTCTGGCATGCTAGTAATGTTCTTTTATCTGAATGTTCTGCTGGTTGGGTATGTATTTACAGTGTCTTCACCTTCACATTTACATGTACATTTTTTCTGTTTGTGTATTCTACTTCAGTTAAAATAGGGAAAGTAAGCTGGCATGGTGGTTCATACCTATAATCCTAGCACTTGGGAGACAGAAGCAGGAAGATTGTGAGTTCAAGACCAGCCCTGGCAATGTAGAAAATAAAGGATGGTATAAGACTGTCTAAAAAAGGATGGGTGCAGGCTAGATGGTCTGTTAGGTAAAGGTGCTTGCTGCCGAACGTGATTTACCCAAGTGTAATTTCTGGAGCCTACATGGTCAAGGAGAAGAATCAACTCTCTTGAGTTGTCCTCTGACCTACACAGACAAACAGATAGACACATACACACAGTAAATAATATGTAAAAAATAAATAAAAACAAAAAAGTAGTAGCATTTAAAAATACAGTATATATGAGTAGGGCTGGATTATTTGATAGTTCAAGTGTCTTTTTAGGCTTTGATATGTGGAATGGAGTTTATTTTGTTTTTTTTCCTCTTGGTCACCTTAAAACTTATAACACAGGACTGTTATTTCTTGAAATATCTTTCGCTGTGGGAAGTGAAATAGTTACAAAACAAGAAGGGGCTGAGATGTATCTTAGTCGTAGAAAATTTGTATCACATGTACAGGACATGTTGGTCTGGAGCCTGGTTGGGATCACTAGCACTGTAGAAGAAATAATGAAAAGAAAGGGGAAAAAAGGCAAATAAATGCCATGTTTGTCTCCAGAGTCAACTCTTCCTCAGTGATGGTGGGACTGTTTTTGTATATGCAATTATGGTTTTTATGCATATTTCTGAGTTTAATGTGGAAGATCATCATGAAATTCTATCCAAGTCTCACTGTTCTCTGACTTTTTGTATAATGCTAAATATAAAAATATTATAATAAGACCCATAACTTTGTATGTTACTTTAAAAAAAAACATGTCAAACTGTTGGGGTTAGTAACGGAGAGGGGAATCTGAACAACCTTCCTTTCCAATGTGTGCAGAGGCTGCTGGGAATTCCACAGTGTTCCTACCAAAGTTCCTTCAGCCTTTGCTGTTGGATCTGTTTTGATGAGCACTCCCAATGCTCACTGGACTCTTTCAAGATCACACTGATTTTATAAAAATTCAAACCATTTGAGCCAGGCAGGGTGACATAGACTTGTAATCCCCACATGAGGGAGGGTAAGCCAAGAGGATTGACCTTGAGGCCAGCCCAAGCTATATAAAGAGACTCAATGTTTAAGACACATTACAGATACGACTGTTTTATGAAACAGAAAAATAATTATACAGTGATAAGGATGTATCATGCTTTTCATAAATAATCTTTATTCATTCTCATAAGTACTTGAATAATTTCTACTATCCACAAGCATTTTGTGGGAGAGGGAGAGTGGTAGGCACTGAACCTGGAGCTCACGCTCAGCTTCACTTTAGCCTGAAGCACATTGCTGAGTAAGGATTAAAGAAAGTTCATTTTAAACATCTTAATATAGAATGTTGAGAATGCTGTTTCTAAAAGTTCTAAGTTGTATTTAACTTTAGAACATCTTCCTGTGTTTAAAAATATTCCTGAATTTGGGATGAGTTGAACATCTTCAAGAATTGTCCTTTTGCTATATTTGTGATTAGATCAGTTTAGTTCTGCCCTTAATTTATTTTATCCCTGAAAATTATTTCTCATTTAATTGAATAATTTGTCTGTTACCAGACTTTAAAAGCACAAAGTTCTGAAATTGCAAAGGAAATCTAAATGGAAGCTGGGGTTCTTTCTTGTATGCTTGAGGCCAAACTACTGTTTTGAAGATTTTAGGGTTAGTCTTTGTTTTGTTGATATTATGTAGGGTGTCGTGAGAAGACCTTTGGGTTTAATGGATGGGGTAATGCTCGTGTGCTTTACACTAGTGCAACAGAAAGATGGAGGTTTATGGATGAGATAATGCTTGTGTCCTGTACTTGTGCAATGGAGAGATTGGGTTTGGCACATGAGGTAACACTTGTGTGTTTTATACTAGTGCAATGGAGAAAGGGCAAAGGAAGAAGCGGTGGCACATTTCGAAAAGCTCTTTGAAATCTTAGAAGACAGGAAGTCATCTGTTCTAAAAGCCATTGATGCCTCTAAGAAACTAAGGCTAGACAAATTTCACACTCAAGTGGAAGAGTACCAGGGCCTTCTAGAGAACAATGGGCTCGTGGGATACGCCCAGGAAGTGCTGAAGGAGACGGATCAGTCCTGCTTTGTGCAGACTGCGAAGCAGCTTCATCTCAGGTACTCACTCTGCTCCTTAGCTTTTGAAACCTTTAACTGGGTGGTTCCTGGTGGTGGGGGGAGCAGTCTGGACCTGCTGTGTCCTGGATGATGAAAGCAGTGTCTTTGGTCTGTCACATTGTGGGTGGTCAGTGTGACTTGCTCTTTTTTGTTGTTGTTGGGTTTTTGTTTTGTTTTGTTTTTGTTTGTTTGTTTTTTAGAGACAGGGTTTCTCTGTGTAGAAACCCTTGGCTGTCCTGGACATGCTTTTTAGACCAGGCTGGCATGGAACTCACAGAGATCCACCTGCCCCTGCCTCCCCAAGTGCTAGGATTACAGGTGTGTGCCACTGTGCCCTGCAAATCATGAGATCTGCCTTTTTAAAGAATGGCTTTTACATGGCATATGTCTGCCCACAGAATACAGAAAGCTACAGAATCCCTGAAGAGCTTTAGACCTGCAGCCCAGGCTTCTTTTGAAGACTATGTTGTTAATACATCCAAACAAACAGAGGTACTCGGAGAATTGTCCTTTTTCTCTAGTGGTAAGTGGCAAAGGCTGTGCCTTCTCCCCAGCTGCGTGCACAAAGCAGATACACATTCTCTCCCCTGTGACATCAGTTTCTCATGATCATCTACCCTGGAACCTTAAACTGGTTTATATGTACAAAACTATACTCCTGGTTTTTTAAACATTTTGTAAATGGTATCACTTTTTTTAAAATTGTAAGCTTATGATGATGTTGATATGTGAGATTTGGTTTAAGGTATATTCAGTATTTCGTATTGGATTAGGGCCCTGCTGTGAGGATCTCAGCCTAATTTTATCTAAAGATCAAGTCTCCAAATACAGTCAACCTTTTGAGGACTTTGGCCACAATCAGGAGAGTTATGACTTCAACATATAAACTTTTAGGGGAACACCCTCACAGGGCCACTCCCTCACACGGAGGGCTTCCTTCTGTTCTTGCATCTTACCACATTTGCCTTGCTGAGGTTTCTTTTTATGAAATGTAGCAACAAAGGCTAGTGCTGGAGAGTTGCTCAGTGGTTAAGAGTGGGGACTGATTTTCATGAGGACCTGAGTTCGATTCCAAGAACCCACATTAGGCCGCTCACAACCACCATAGCATCAGCTCCAAGGGATCTGACACCTTCTGGACCCTCAGGGCACCTGAACTCACACACACATGCACATACCTAACAAGATCTTATTTTGAAAAAGGAGAATTGTCTTACAGGTTAAAAATTGGGTTGCTGCGGCATCTTTTCTTCTTAAACTTCTTAAATCTGCTATTTATTATGAATTTAAATTTTTTTCCCAGTAAATGTTTGTTATTTCACTTTCTAGACTGTTGGTTCTGCATACGTTAGTTGCTTTTTAGATATTTATTTGCTTACTTTTAAGTCTAAGCTTTTACCTATGGATGCAAACATTGCCCCTGGAAGGGTAAAGCTAACTGTGGGCAATCATGTGTTATTCAAAGTACACGGCAAAGGACCCAGAAAACAGTGGGTAAAAAAGAGAGGGGAAGCTCCCATTTCCTGCCCATGGATGTATTTCATTTTCCCTACATGCCCCTTTGTATAGTAACTATGTGACTCGAGATACTCTGTGACTCAGTCCTGTTTAATTTTTTTAACTTTAATTTTGGTTGTTTTTTCAGATTTATTATGTGTATAATCTTCAGCATGTTAATGCACCATTAGACTTCCTTATATGCTGCTTATAAGAGGCAGTGGGCTAAGTGAAGAGAAGTGGGGGCACTTCCCTTATTTCATTTTTTCCCCTATGGTTTGATGTAAATAGGTGTGTGTGTGGAGGCATATGTTTGTGTATTTTTAGTTTATCCAAACTGAACTCAAACTTAGTATGTATTCATGGATGACCTTGAATTTCTTCTCTGGTCTGCGGTGGGATTATAGGCATGTGCTATCATGCCCAGTGTACAAGTTAACCACTAGACCTTACTGATATGCCTTCTGATCCAAGCTTACATGTTTAGTGTATAGGAAAGGTAATGTGTGTGTACAAAGATTTAGCTGTGCCATTGGTCAGCCTAGGCTGCTGCTCTGCAACTCATTCTGTAGCCCAGGTTGGCCCCTCAAGTACAGAGATTACAGCTACCATGTTGGCTGTAAACATTGTACTTTCAGCAACGTATTAGGAACCTATTTCCCATAATATGTAAATCTTGATTGATACATACAGTGGGATATCTTATGGCAAAATATTGTCAGGATCTACATGAGCTTGGTATAGTGCCAATACCTTGGAAATTCCAAAATATTTTTGTGGGTTTTCTTTTTTTTTAAAAGTTTCTGGCTTTCTATAGCTTGGATACAAAGTGAATAAACTGTAATTAATATAAAAAATAAAATAAATTTTTAAAAAATAAAAAAATTCACATGATAAAAAAGTGTGTGTGCGTGTTTCTATATGTGTTTGTATAGGAGTGTGTGTTTGTGTGCATGTTTGTGTGCGTGTTTGTATGTGTGTTTGTGTGTGTTTGTGTGTGTATGTGTTTGTATGTATGTTTGTGTGTGTGTTTGTGTGTGTTTGTGTGTTGGAGTGTCTAGAACAGAGAGCAGAGGTTTGTAACACGTGCCTTCCTCAGTTATTTGTCTTACTCTTTTGAGATAGGGTTCCTCAATGGACCTGGAACTCACTGACTTGGCCTGGAGTAGCTGGCCAGTGAGCTTTAGGGATCCACATATCTCTGCCTTCCTAGAACTGACGTTACAGCAGAGTGCCACTGCTACTGGCTTTTCTGTGGATGCTGGAGACATGGACTTGGTGACTCAACCTTACCATCTGAGCCACCCCTCTAGCTGCTTTATCAAGTTCATACGAGGAAAAAGTACTCAGCTTTGCCATCTGCATTAGGAAACATTAAAGAAAATGCTCATTAGAGTTTGGTTGAAAGTCACAAAACAACGTTTTAAGTATTAAATTGATCTATGTAAATATAGATACAAGATTCAACTCCAGAGCTGTGACTCATTGTGGGGAAAGTCTATACTTTAAAAAATGGAATTTCCAGTGTTTTAGAATTTAATATATAATATGTAATTATATATAATTATGGCTTAGTTTTTATGTTTTATTTTTCACTTATTTTCTCATTTCAATTATAATTACAGATTTATCTTCTTTTATATTTACTAACTTCTGCATAATATTATAAATTTAGAAATTTCTCAGACACTGTAGAAACCGCCAGTACTTCATTTTTTGCTGAGGGAAGTACCGTCTTAGCATGCTGTTCTGTGTCATTGTTCTTTCAGGCATAGACATTCCTGAGATCAATGAGGAACAAAGTAAAGTGTATAATAATGCCTTAATAAACTGGCACCACCCAGAAAAGGACAAAGCCGACAGCTATGTTCTCGAATACCGGAAGGTTAATAGAGATGAACAAATGATGTCATGGAATGAGATAGAAGTGCACGGCACAAGTAAAGTTGTCTCCAACCTGGAAAGCAACAGTACCTATGCTTTCCGAGTGAGAGCTTACAGGGGTTCCATCTGCAGCCCCTGCAGCAGAGAGCTGGTTCTGCACACTCCTCCAGCTCCAGGTACTGGGAATCCTGGGGTCAGAAAAGAGGGTGGGAAGGGCCTGCAAGTGTAAACAGTGTCTCCATATGTAGACTTACATTGAAAACAGCTTTCTGCGTTTGAAAGATTCTAGTCAAGTAGATCCCATACTTGACTGGGATTTAGAAATGACCAGTGTCATCACCTTACAGGCTGTATGAGATTTTGATTGCTATTAGATGAAAAAGAGACATTTTAACCATTGAGGCTGTTAGGATCAAAATGACATGAATGCTACATTAAAATTGCATGACTGGATGGGCTTGTGGTGGAAAATGCCTTTAATTCCAGTGCTTAGAAGGCAGAGGCAGGCAGATCTCTGAGTTTGAATCTAGCCCCGTCTGCATAGTGAGTATTAGGCCAGCCAAGGGCAAAGTCATAAGAACTCTGTCTTAAAGCAGACACCCAAACCATAAAACAATAGCATGTTTCTGGGACTTTTTTAAAGGTCAGTTAGTGACAGTGTCCAAAATGCAGCTATTGATAGTTTTGTTTTGTTTTTAATTCATTGCCATGATGTAATCTAAGTCTGACCTGCCTAGATTTTCTCTTCCAGCATGATTCCCTGCACAAGAGGGTGGAAAGCATATTTTAGGGCCACATGTCAAACTTTCCCTCTACAAAAATAGCTCCTCATTCCATATTACCCTGTCTTTCTTTCCAGGTTACATTGACATTACTTATTTAGAGAGATTGAAAAGCTTTGCTTGCTACGAGGGGCATGCAGGTTAGCTGGTGTCTACTGCAGTGTCTTCACGGGTGGGGACACTCAGAGCTAAAGTTGTTCCGAGTCATGGTAGTGGGAAGGCATCTTGCCCTGCCCATCATTGCCTTGGACACACTCAATTAGTTTTTAGGCAATGTACCCTACCCTTGTTTTAGGGTCTTACGTACACACACATATATATGTGTGTACATATATATACACATGTATATGTACATATATATGTATATATATGTACATATATATAATATATATTAATTCTGTCTATTCTTTCCCCTTTTGTCCAAAGTAAAGAAACAGTGTGTGTATGTGTCCTTGTGCACATCCTTTTCAGGAATATTGTGGCTGTTAAGAATATTATAATATAGATATTGTCTTAAGAGTTGCATTGCTGTGAAGAGACACCATGAACACTGCAACTTTAATTGGGACTGGAGTACAGTGTCAGAGGTTTAGTCCTTTATCATCATGGTGGGAAGCATGGCAGCATCCAGGCAGATATGATGCTGGAAACAGAGCAGGGAGTTCTGTATCTTGATTGGCAGGCAGCAAGGAGGAGACTGTGTACCACACTGGACATAGCTTGAAGCATATATAAGATCTCAAAGCCCACCTCCACAGTGACACACTTCCTCCAAAAAGACCACACCTACTCCAATAAGGCCACATCTTCTAATAGTGCCAGTCCCTCTGGGGCCAAGCATTCAAACACATGAGTCTATGGGGGCTACACCTATTCAAACCACCACAGATGTATAGCATTGGCTGAAATTCTTTCTCTTGAGTTTTACTAAAAGCCAGTAGTGAGGGTATACTTTCAGGTACCCAGTAGGCATTTAATGCTGTATGCTATTTTAAAATTTTTGGTCTCTAAAAGCAGAAACATAATTCTGGACAAGGCTGATGTTTTTAGTAGCAGTTGTATAGGGGGGAGGAGAGGGCATGCTAAGAATTTTATCTTTCTCTCTGAGAGAATCCATTTAAATAGTGGGGCCGTTTAGATTTACTAGGAAATGTAGGAGATACTGGAAATGGAAAAGGATCAAGAATGCCAGGTAGAAGGATCTATCTATATGGGGACTGGCAGCTATTTTTTTTAAATGTCATATAATACAGATAAGACTTACTATTGTAAGTACACAGTTTAGTGACAGAAAGTACATTATAGTATTGTGCAGTTATCATCACTAACATCTCTAGAAAAAATGTTTAAAAATCTTACCTGAAAAATCTGTATCTAATAACCAGCTCTCCAGCCTTCTCCGCATAGACTCTGGTGGCCTCTATTCTTTCCTTCTGAGAATTTGAATGTCTGGGTACCTCAGAAGAGCAGAATTTTCAGTGTTTGTCATTTTACATCTGGTGTATTTTGTGTTGTCCATGACTTGTAGGGTATGTCACGATTTCTATTTTCAAGGCTTGGAATGCTCCACTATACATCTACCACATTTTTTTTTATCGGTTATCCTATTGTTGGACATTTTTGTTGTGTTTGTATTGGTTAGCAACAGAAATTATGCTTAAAATAGTTGTTAGCTCCATGCTGTAAACGAGGAACTTTAGAGTTTAGACCAGTCTTTTGTTAAATGTTTGAGCTGGATGCAAACCTCTCTGAACTGAAAATATTAGACAGTACCATCTTCACATATCTGTTGTATTGATTTGATAAGGGAAAATGCTTACAAATTTTCAAATTTATAAAATTTGGAATATATATAAATATATGCAACCTTTTAGTTTAAGCTCCTGGAGATCCAAAATTCCTGACTTGCATGGGTACCTGCACTCATGTGACATAACCCCACCTACAATTAAAAATAATAAAATGAATAATTTAAAAAGAATGATTGACTTAGTGCATTATGTGTTCAGTGATTAACGTTGCTGATCCCAAACTTATGGACTCATAATGTTCACAAACATGTAGAACATTTTCTTCTGCTTTGGATATTTCTGAAGATCTTTAGGTATAGATCTGGAATTTTCTGCTGCATTAGAGTTTTGATTTGATGTAGCTGTCTGGCTTAGTACGATGGCATCCTTTCATCTCTTCAGTAACTTCTATTTGAAATCAGATTCAGCTTTAAATTATAGACATGCTAAAAGTTGTCTCTCAAATTGCTTTAAGAGTAATTTTAACCTACATTCAGTTTTCAGTTTCCTGTTTGATGAAAAGTGTGGTTATAATAATGAGCACCTCCTGCTGAACCTGAGGAGAGATCACGTAGAGAGTAGAGCTGGATTTAACGTCCTTCTTGCTGCGGAGCGCATCCAAGTGGGCTATTACACAAGCTTAGATTACATCATCGGAGATGTCGGAATGACGAAAGGGAAACACTTCTGGGCCTGCCGTGTGGAACCATATTCATACCTGGTGAAAGTAGGAGTTGCTTCCAGTGACAAACTGCAAGAGTGGCTGCGGTCTCCCCGGGACACGGCTAGTCCAAGGTGGGTTCTTTCACCGATGGAGAACTTGGTAACTGCTTTAGAAGTAAGTATCAGTATTGCACAAGATCATGCTGAACACAGCCTGGAACCCATTCATCATGTTTGGAACACACATTTCTTAGATTTGGATGATTGGCTCTGTCATGCAGCTGTCTTTGGTAAGGAGTCAGGGTGTCTTATATTCATTCACAGAATAATCAACCTTTAATTTTTGTTGCTATGAGGAAGTTTGTTTTGAATTCCTCTTGATTATGACACAGCTTCACAGCTTAAATTTTGAAAGTTTTCCATAGTTACTAAAGTGTATTAAAATCACTCATACAGTAAAATGCCCTCAGCTGCCTGTTTCATGGTTGTTACCTACTTTTATTTACAGTTTCTTTAAATGTTTTTGCCTGTCATTTTTGTGTTAGACATCTTCTGAAGCAGTTAAATTTCTTAAGATATTGAATAACGGGAATTGTGTAGTTTTTTTTTAATGTGGATAAGATGAACTTGCTTAGAAAAAATAATCTAAATTAAAATGAATGATAGGGCACAGATAAGTAATGACATAGTGATAAGTTATTTTAAGTAAGTGGCTAATTAAACACAATGATATGCCCAATGGTAAATATTGTAAATAGTAAACGTTTTACCAATGGTAAAACAATGGTATGCCCTTGGTAATATATTGGTGTTGACATATAAAAATTGACAGCATGAGGAATAGTAGAAGCCAAAAAATAAACAGTTTAAAATTATTGATGCATATGATTCAAGATATATGAAAAGACAAATTGTACATAGTGAAGAATGGAAAGATTGTGTATCAGAATTTTCTGTAATTTTTTCATGTTTCACAGAGAGAAAAACAATTTCATTATTGTTTCTCGATGTGGAAATAACAATCAGGAAATAGGGCTCTCAAGAGGAGAATGAACCATGTTCTTATCTTGTGTTCTTTTTAGTGCCTAGTTATTTACTTTAGCCTATTAGTTCCATGGATGAGGGCATAGGTCTTTGTATTTTATGACATACTATTGTGTACCATTAATCTCACATTAAGCCCTTCCTCATTCTCTGATTTTTTTCTGTAGAAATCAATTTTTAAGTTTCCATTTGCCTATACATTTAGGTACAAGTGGATAATACAACAGGGAATTTGACACTGAGTACACAGGACAACTCTAAATGACAATTTATAGTCCATGATTTAGGTGTGTTAATACACCACATTTTTTGTATGCTAAGTTTAAAACAATGTGCATTATTTTTTGAGAACATGTTGAAGAACCTTAGAGACTATGGCTGAGATAAGACACTGTGTTGTTGTTTTGCAGATATGAACAAGACAGTGGGCATGACAGTGGAAGTGAAGACGTCTGTTTTGATTCTTCACAACCTTTTACATTAGTTACTGTAGGCATGAAGAAATTTTTTATTCCCAAGTCACCTACTTCTTCTAAGGAACCAGAAAATAGAGTTTTTCCTATGCCAACAAGTATAGGAATTTTCCTTGACTGTGATAAAGGCAAAGTGAGCTTTTATGATATGGATCATATGAAATGCCTGTATGAGCGCCAAGTGGACTGTTCACATACAATGTATCCGGCATTTGCCTTAATGGGCAGTGGAGGAATTCAGCTCGAAGAACCAATCACAGCAAAGTATCTAGAGTATGACGAGGATGTGTAGCTTGGACACCCCATGTGATGAGGATGAAAACTGTGAACAAAGCCATGCCTTGGTGTTAGACTTCGTAACTAATTACATATCATTTACATCTTCTGTCACCACACCTGTTTGTAGTGTGTGATTCTTTGTTTTGTTTTGTCTTGTTTTACTTTGACTCACAGGATCTTGTGAGTTAGCCCAGGCTGGCCTCAAACACCATCCTCCTGGGTGCTGGAATTATAGGTAGGCACCACCCTACCCAGCTAGTGCATGCTTCTTAAAACTCCCAAGGCCTTCACAGCCTTGCCTCTTTCATGCCAGTGTTCTGCCTTTTACAGATGGTAGGAGTGGAGATATTCTGTCCTAATGGGTCCTGGATATATTTACAATCAAAGTCCTTCTCTTTGGGCACAGGGACTCTAATTGATTTAAATTAGCTGATGTTGCTATTATTTACATTCCTTTTGTTTTGGGGTTGGGGTGGGATACAGAATATTTATTGTGGTTCTCCAAGTTTGTTATTTCTTTTCTTTTCATTTTGTATCATGTTCATTTCCAAAGAGAAAATATTTTTAAATGCCTGTGGATGAAATTAGTACTAAGCCACGTGTTGTTGTTAATAGTAAAATAAAGTTATAGATAGGTGAAATGACAAAGGCCATAAAATGGTAGTATATTTAAGTAGAAAAGTGTGTAACTACTGAGATGTATCCATTGCCTGGCAAATGAATACTGCTTTTTTGTTTTTGTTATTATTATTATTATTATTATTATTATTGTTGTTTTTTTTAGACCACAGACTGTATTGATAAGGACATCTCTACGAGTGTCCTTATCTAATTATCTGGTATATGTAGGGAGTATGGTCTCTTATAGGAAATACAAGGTTCTTGAACACATGAAACTTTTCACTACAATGTATTTTTTCCAGGAAATTTTATCTTCAAATTTTCTTACTTTAGAAAATGTTTGTTCATATTTATAGCAAAGAATTATTTTTCAGAAATACTAGTGAAGACTGATTGATAGTGAACACTTGTGAATTTTCTGTTTTGGACACAGATGTTACACATCAGGGTTTTCAGGCTTTGGTTTACAGATTTGAGAAGTTCACTATCCATTTTTAGCAGCATTAAAATACCAGACATGTTACATGTCCCTACTGTCCAGTTGTGTGGCATTGTAGGCATTGTGTGGTCATGCATCAGTAAAAGACAAAATTCTTTAGAAGTAGCTAAAATTAAAAGGATTGTGTATAGTCAGTTTGAAGAATTATACCTTTTCTAAATTGGATGTTTAGATTATCTTCTGGGTACTGAAATCTATCTTTTTAGGTAGATGATTTTTATTTAAACTGCCTTTTAAAAAGTTAAAATGTCCAGATACTAAAACTTACATGTTTTTAGCACTGATCACTTATGGAAGGTTAACACTTTAGTAGAGTAACCAACATTTTTGGAAGCTGTTTATTTACTGAATTATTTTTTAATGGAGTCTGTTAGGCCATTCACACTGCATTAGTTCCAGCACTGACACACACACACACACACACACACACACACACACACACACTCGTGTAGAAAGATCTGGAGAATGTCTGCTTAGGGATTGCCATTCCTCATTCGTTTATATCTAGCACTTTATGACATAGGAAACAAAGAAAATGTACAGTGTTACCTGGATCATTGTGCAATAAAGCTGCTAAGGTCACCACGTGTGTGTGGTTCAGTGTGATATCCAATACTCATGTAAGCACATGTCCTGTAGACATTTTAAAATATAAAGCTTTAACAGGAATCAGAAAAGGAAGCTGTTTCAAACACTGTATCACTGTATAGAAATTGGTTAATGGAATTTCATTTTTAATAAAAAAATAAAAGGAAATCAAGTGTGGTGATTCAAATTTGCACTCTAGGAATTTTTACTATGCTTTGTGGAAAACTGAAACAAAACATCTATTATAAGATGCTTTGTGGCACTCTATCCATCAGGGTATTGAAGCAAATGCTGAGACTCACAGCCAAACTTTGGGCAGAGTACAGGGAATCTTGTGGAAGATGGGGGGAGATAGAAAGATGTGGAGGGGACAAGAACTCCACAAGGAGAGCAACAGAGCCAAAAAAATCTGAGCTCAGGGATCCTGCAGAGACTGATGAACCAACAAAAGGACCATGAATGGAGAGGACCTAGACCTCTTGCTCAGATGTATCCCATGGGCATCTCAGTCTCCATGTGGGTTCCCTAGTAAGGGGAACAGGTGCTGTCTTTGACATGAACTCAGTGGCTGGCTCTTTGATCACGTCCCCCTGGTGTGGTGGCCTAACTAGGCCACAGAGAAAGAGGATCCAGACAGTTCTGATGAGATCTGATAGGCTAGGGTCAGACAATAGGGGAGAAAGACCTCCCCTATTAGTGGACTAGGGGAAGGACTTAGGAGGGAAAGAAGAAGGGAAGGTGGGACTGGGAGGAGATGAAGGAGGGACTACAGTCAGGATACAAAGTGAATAAATTATAATAATAAAGAAAAAATTTAAAAAGATGCTTTGTGGTACATGTTACTTTTTATTTTTATGGAGGCCCTATTTTATTTTTAACTACATGTATGTGACTGTGAATGTACACATGGATGTGAATGCCTGTGGAGGCCAGAAGTATTAGATGCTCTGGAGCAAAGTTACAAACAGGTGGTTGTGAGCCATTTGACATGAGTACTATGAATGTAATTAGGGTCCCCTGGAAGAGCAGTATTCACTCTTTACCACTGAGCTTTCTCTCTAGCCCTCATGTGTTAGCTTTATACAGAATTATTTTGAACATTTATTTCATTCTTGTGGAAGTTATCGTTAGAGAAGATTATTATAATGAAGCTAATTTATTTTAGCTGTCTGCTTATATTGTCTTAATATTTCTTTTCTGGTACCCAGTAGATTATATCTGGTCCTTCAGTTCATCTCTTTGTGTAATGAGGATGTTAGTTGTGGTCAGTAGTGGGCCACAACTTTTTTTTAATTAACAAGATAATCAGTGAATAGGTCCTAATATATTTTTGTGATTAACAAGAGATTCAGTGGGCCTGGATGAATAATACTGTCGTCCTAGCTGCTCTGACCAGTGAGGCAGGGAGTTCTCAAGTTCAAGGCTTGTCTGAGCTACACAGACTGAGTTCCAGACCAGTCTGGGTAACTTTAATAAGACCCTATTTCAAATTTTAAGATAAAGTAAAATGTCTGGGTTTATAATTTGGTAGCAGAGAGATCTCAGGATTGAGGCACAGCACCACAGCAAAAAACAAGAAAAAATGGAAGATCAACCCTATATAATACATACTATGATATCATTTATATAATATATGTGTATATGCACAATAAAACTATACAAATAATTCACACATTCACAGTTGCTTTCAGAAAGCACAACTGTGTGAAACTATACAATAGTTCATACGTCCATAGTAATAGGAGTCAGAGCTATCACCTTTTGGAACAACACATTATTTTTTGTCAGGCTGATGATCTGGTTGTACCCCCCAGAGCATGTCCCATGTGGGACTATATTGTTTTACTGCCACATAAAACAAATGAGAACTAGTGTTGTAGCAACAATGCTTTAAGATACATTGTATCAAGCAGATTTATATTCATTTAAAAAGATTTTATCTGCTTTAAAAAAAAACAGATTTCACCTTAAATTCTTTCACCTTAAAAAAAGAAACTGGAAGGAATTTAGTTTTGTTAAGTTTGGTTTACAATTAATTTTTTACAGAAAGTTGCTAACTCCTGCTGTATTTGAGATGTTGTATGTATTAGATCTAAAGTGAACAAGACAGCGAATCTGGTGTCGTGTCTTCATAGAATTTAATACAAATGAGAAAATGGTTCTGGTGGGGAGGGGATGCTAGGTGGAGTCATCACAAATGGTGTAAATGATCCCTTCAAGAGCCACAAACTAACAGAAAATTCCAGTGCCAAACACAGGACACTTCCCTTCAAGTAGCTGGTTAGGAGAGTCCAAGAGACTCCCACTATAGTGTAGGCTATTGCCATCACCCAAGAACTTGAAGCTAAGACACCACTGATGATGACACCATATGCTTTGAACATAGGGCTAGGTGGAATTGAGCTGTACTGACCTGTAGACTTCCTGAGGGCTATCTCTCCTAACATCAGAAGGTGCTATGCAAGATGCCAAGGGAGAAAAATAATGGTCCAACCTAGCTGTAAAGCCTTCAAGACCACAATAATGACCAGCAATGGCATAGCATCCTTAAGGGTGCAATAGCAGCACTTACCTCATGGTGGGGATTAGCCAACAGTTGTCTAATTGGTCTTAAGATCCACTCAATAGTAGGGAACTCTGATATTGTAAACAATATCACATCTGATATTGTAAACCTGTATGGCTGCTACCAATGGCTGGAGAAGTCATAGATCCTAGAGAACCTACTAATTTTTAGGAAAAAGGGGAACCTAAATTCCACAAGTTCTATGTCCAAAGTCCTATGGCTTTATCATCAGTAGCATCTTTATCTTCAAGTTCTTGAAGGCAACCAAGAAGAACCTTTTCCCTAAACCAATATAATTTCTTACCTGTAATTCTAAATACTTAAAACTACAGATTAAGTGTAGCTATTACCCCTCATCAAAGACTCTCTCTGTAGCAAATGAAGACTATCACAATGATCCCCAACTGGTCAAAATACAGAAAATAAGTGATCATGGGGTAACCAATCCAAATTGGTACATATACAATGCGACTGCTATACCTAGGGCCCAGGGAACATTATGCAAGAGGGGTGAAAAGATTTTAAGATCCAGAGGACAAGGAAGGATGTCTGCTGTGAGAGTGTCTTATATACATAACAGGGAATCTGCACACATGAAGTTGCAATATAACCACATAAAGAAGACCATACCAGTTGATATGCAAATTTGGATGGGGGAAATTTCACAAGGCACCCCCTAGATGAAGAGCTGAAAAACAATCAATGGCTGCTTCTTAAAAGAGCATCCATTTTTCTCTAGGGATATGTCTCCTGATACCCAATCCAACATGGTCATATGTATGTACAAGCAACACTAAAAGGACTCAGGTTTTGATTTATGTAAATATCTGCTTATTTATGAAAATTTCTTGACAATGGGATTCTTTCATCTTGAAAATGGAAGCTTAAAGGAATTTAGTTATAAGTTGAGAGGGAGTTAGAACATGAAAAAAGCTGGAGGGAGGAGAGAGAGTGGTAGAAATTATGTAAATACAGAATTAAATTCTCAAAATGTAAATCATTAAACAAAAATAATTTCTGAAAATAAGATTTAACCTCAAAATAGTTCTTATAAATAACCAACATACAGTTGAATAGAAAATTATACTGGGGATGTCCTGAGTAACAAACTTCATTTGTGTGTGCGTGTAAAGACTGAGCTTGACATGACTACAGCCATCTTTGTTGTAATCACCATATTGTCCATTGGTGATTCTGACATGCATCTCAAATCCTACAGGACAAAAAAATTAGCCAAACAGTGTTGCATTGGCCACTAATGCCAAGACATTTTAAAAAATGTGCTCGCCTGTGTGTGTGCGTGTGCACACATGTGTGTACAAGTCAGAGGACAAGCAGCTGGGAGGAGTCAGTTCTCTTTCAACATTGAGACCTGGATTTCAAACTCAGATGTCCATTCTGGCAACAAGCACCTTGACCTTTGAGCCATCTGACTATAAACTGTTCCTTAACTATTTTTTTTGTTTTGTTTTTAAAGAAAGGGTGGGGCTGGAGAGCTGCCTCAGAGGTTAAGAACATGCGCTGTTCTTTCAAGAGTCCTGAGTTCAATTCCCAGCAACCACATGGTTATCTATAATAAGATCTGGTGTGCAGGCAGAATGTTGTATAAATAATAAATCTAAAAGAAAAAAGGGCTGGAGAGCTGGCTCAGAAGTTAAGAACACGTGCTGTTCTTTCAAGGGTCCTGAGTTCAATTCCCACAACCACATGGTGGCTCATAACCATCTATAGTAAGATCTGGTATGCAGGCAGAATGTTGTATAAATAATAAATAAATCTTAAAAAAAGGGAAAGAACATTATGGCTGGCCTTCACTCACCATTGTCTTGTCTACTATACATTCCTTTCTGCTATGATGGAGTGTAGAGACCCACTTGCTACCACCTAAGACATGCTTCTCTCCATAAGATTTTAATAAGCCACACCTTGTATAGTACTGGATCTGTAACTGTCTTCTGAGTCAGTCTTTAGCAGATTTTCATATACCAGGACTGAGGTATTCCATAACGACTTGCTCATCTAGTCACCCATTAGAGCATTGCATTAATAAATGAAGTTAATTCAGCTTTTCAATTAAAAAAAACTGGCCTGTTTTCTGGGAAATAAGGGCAATAGGGTTTGGGCATATTTCTTTGTTATTACATAATTGAAGACAAGCTCATGTGTGAAAGGAAAGGACTTTAGTAAACTTAGATCATGACCAGTTTGACTGGTGGCTCATGACACCTGCTGACAGTATTTTTAATGAGATGTATTACGTTCTGCTCTGTGTTACATCTCAGGTCACCTGGGAGGAGAGCTTGTTGAAAGCTGATTTTGATGTGGTTCTCAATCCTTTAAAATGTATAACTGATACTCCTAGATTTCTACCAGAATTAGGATCTACATAAAGCAATTAGCATGGATCTACATAAAGCAATTAGCATAAAGTCTGGAATGGGCACTCAGTGTTTGAAATGATTAATCCCACTGAACAAATTCTTTAGCCAATTGTGAATATATTTTGCAAATAACACACTCTAGTTCGTGGAGAAGAGGCCAAGCCAAGCAGACATGAGATCTGAGTGGAAAATCTAAGTTGAGTCCTTGTTTTAAATAGCAAGGTGCCCTGTAATCTCTGCACTAAATTTGGAAAGTCCCAACTCTCTCTTCTATTGGATACATTGGGAAAATAAAATCTTTGCTCAAAGACCAAGGCAAGTCAAAACTTCTTGAAGAGCTAATTTTGACCCTCACAAATATCACAAGGTCTACCTCCCTCTTTCAACTGCATTTGCAAAGTTTTCACAATAGCCCAATACATGCTGTCAGCCTCCCTTCTATACCTGCACAGAGAATCATTCCCTTCTCCAAAGCACAGCTAGCTACTCTGTGTTTCATTTAGATGGATAAGAAAGTTTTTAGATTCCAACAAGGAATTCCACTGTCTTTAATGTGCAGAATTATTCTCAGTAGTGCTTTGTCTAGTTATTACTGGAGATACGTATATGTTTGTGTCAGTGTCCCCAGATCTAACTTGTTTATTGTTGGCTTATTCTATTATAATCTTCCTTTTCCCTAAATTATAAATTACTTAAAGGTTTTTTTTTTTCATCTCCCATGATGCTGGGCACTGAAGCTATGAACTTACACAAGCCAGGCAAGCATGCTACCACTGGGCGACATCACCAACTCAGAAATTTCAAATGTGTGCATAGTCATATTTAACTTCAACTTGGGATCATTTCTGTAATTTCTTCAATGATTTTTTTACATCACAAGTTTGAATTCAACCAAGACTCATAATAACCTCTTTCCAGAATCCTTAGACACATGCTTCAAAGCTGGTTTAACTGTTGCACAGTTGATATGCAGCTTGAGAGCTAAAGTTATTTTATGCTTTCAAAGACTCTTTATGGAACTGGAAAGGTCTCCAGGATAGAATATATTGACTTTCTTTCCTCCCTTCCTAACAAAAGTTAAAATGAAGATGTCAAGGAAGGGAATACTTACGAGCTGAGAATGAAATCATGGTTGAGTTTCTACCTTTCACAGAAATTCTCATCTTCTCCATCACTGACACCACCCAGTTATGAAATGTATCAGGAAAAATGTACACCTGGCCAGGTCACTTGGCTGAATTTACAAGACGCTGACGTGGGTGCTCAGTCACAGTCACAGACTGCAGAGATGGTAGTGGTTCCAACCTTCTCACTGGCCTGGCAACAAGAGCCAGCAGGGATGGGGGAGTTCTGCTTTGGTAACTCCCATTCCTGCACAAGGCTCCTCTTCCTCCCCCTTCTCAAACTTTCATCTTCCATGTATATATAGTCTTATTTGCGGTGGTATGAACAGATTTTAAAAATTACCTTGAGCAGAGCCATGTGTGGTGACAAACACCTTTAATCCCAGTACTCAGGAGATAGAAGAAGTCTGATCTCTGTGTTTCAGGGCATGCTGGTCTACAGAGGGAGTTCCAAGATAGCCAGGACTGCACAGAGAAACACTCTCTTAAAAACAAAATAAAACAAAAATTTTCTTGAACAAAGTTCAAAGAGTTTGAAAACAAAACAAAAATTATCTTGAACATAGTTCATAGAGTTTGGTTGATAGAGATTTAGTAAGGTTCAATTCAATTACTAATTATCTCATATTCTACATTAAGAATGAAGTACACTCATCTAGATCTAGTTAACGAGGTTGACACTTAGCTATTCTTTGGAACCATTTTTGTAACAGTATTTTCTTTAAATTTTTTTCATGATTTTCTTCTCTCATGCATGTGAGTGAGTGTGTGTGTGTGTGTGTGTGTGTGTGTGTTTCCCAATGACATTTCTATGTTCTTCTACTCTGGGTTCCTTGTAAATAAAGACAGGAGGCAAATTTTGGCATTTGGTTGATTGTTGACTTGAGGTTAGTCATCTGAAGGATCTAGCACTAGTAGAATAGGTGGGAGCATTGCCACAAAGCAGGGTGAAGACTTTTATAGTCTCTGAAGTGAAGCTGGCTTACCAGTCCTTTACCAAAAGATTGTGTTGTTGATACAAGAAACTTTAAGGATCAAGTCTCTTATATACAAATGAGGAAAACTAGAGAATAAAGATTATTTCATTTTCTTTTTTTCTCATTTGATCTTATAGGAGAGAAGTCTGAGTCATCTTAAAGCATCTGGGTTTGGTTTGGGAGTTTATTGAGAGTCTGAGACTTGACTAACACTGCCAACATTGTGGAGCCCTACCTTGTATATCATCTTAACCTCATAGACAGTCTTTGCTCATGACTTTAATAGGCACTTATATGCCAGTGATTTCACAGTTTAATGTCTGGAGCACTGACCTTTCTGAGCCCCACATCTACTTACACAGCCACCTACTTTTAGATGTCTTAAGAGCAACTTAAAATGAAACTTCTGTCTCCCAGACTCATGACCCTTGCTTCAAACAGGCAATTCATGTAAAAAAAGAAGAACCATTAAAAGCTTACAAGGAGGACTAGTAGTTGAAGGGATAGTATTGAAAGGGGCTCCTTTCTGAATCCTCAGTGGCTCACCAAATCATGCCAGCAAGTTGTCAACACTTTGCCATCTTGCTTCTGAAAGTTTTATAAGACATAAAGATACAATGGCTTTCATGGTGAGTTCTCATGGCAATGCCATTTGCATCCTGACTGGATTTTCACTTGGCATGCTTTGAGACCCACTGCCTACAGGCCACTGTGCATGCAAAGAACTGTATGGGTACATTTGTGCTCAAACTATAGCTCTGTTCTTTACTAAGGTGTAACTTGGAAGCTTCGAATCCTATCTTAACACCTGTTTTCATCTGTAAAATGGAAAAAAAATGCCTATCAACTGGCAGAGCTCTTGTGGATTATATAAAGTAATAGTTGAGAAGGATATGATGACACAACGAATGTTGACTTTTTCCACCTTCAAAAACTGGGAATACACTTCACAAAGTTACCAATACCTCATGCCTCAGGTTGGGACAAGGTCTCTAGTAACGCAGTCTGGTCTCAAGCTTGATGCATAGCCAAAGAGGACCTTAAACTCCCGATCCTCCTGCCTCTGCCTCCCAATGGTACTAGTCATCACACATGGTTTATGTGGTGCTGGGCATAAAGCCAGGGCTTTTCAATAGACAAACACCCTGCTGACTGAGATATACCTTCAGCCTAGAAGTTTCTTTAGAAGCCCTAGAGTTTGTGTTTCTCTTGAAACTTAAATTTATCCCCGGTCCCCTTCTGTAGCATTTCCTCTGATCTTGCTAGATTGAGGAAGCACTTATTTCCCTTTTTCTTTTCTGGTGGTTAAGAAGCCTACTACCACAGAATATGCTTGAATTAAATTTTGTTTCCCAGCAATATAGCAGGTTATTTCTACTTAGATGTGTTTGCTTTGGTGTAGGACATTGAACCTACCTTGTATAGGTAGACATACACCCCCCTTGACTCTTCCCAGTTTTATTTTAGTACTACACCATTATCTTAGATTGGATGAGAAAGTGCCATTCTTGGATTATTATCTTGCTTATATTAACAATGACCCTGGGGTTGCCTTTTGAGGAGCATTTTCTTGGTAGCTTGCCTGCCATCATATCTAACCTATATAGGTGCTCAGCAAATACCAGTTTGTATCAGCCTGTGACACAACATTTGTAACCAAATTGTAATAACTCTCTCTCTTGAGCTAGGGGTCACAGAAGCATCTGATCTGCCCTCAGGATCAAGGTTTTCTTGTCTGCTTCCTCTACTTTCCTCAACCACCTCTCTGTCAGTGGTTCCTAGAGAAATGCTTCTGGATTGTACCAGCACTGTGGTGCCTATGGCTTGGGCAGCTAGAGTGGACATTTCTCCAGCTTTTGCCATGTTTTGCTGCCTTGCTCCAGAATTCTCATCACTTGTGTCCAGGATAGGAGACTGTAGAAATGCATTCATATCTATCTCCTCCCACCTCTGCCAGCAACCTGCTTCCTTTCTTGATTTCCCCAAACTTTCAAATCCCTGTCTTAATTTCCCTAGTTTGTTAGTTGTGATAAACTAACAAACTAGGTGACTTAGAACAGCAGAAGCCTATTGAAATCAGAGAGTCATCAGATCCTCATGTTCTGAAATCCTTGCACCCTCCACCTCTGGCAAACCCAGGTACCCCATAGTTGAAGCCATTCTCTTGGGCATGTGCATTGTGTTCCCAGTGTGTTTCTGTGCTCAAAGTGTCCCCTTTTATAGGGATAGCAGTCAATGATTACAGTCTACCCTAAGGACCTCCTTTTGTCTTGGAGTCCCAACTATGTACATTCTCTGGAGGTTAGGACCACATGTTTCAACATATGGAGTCCCATACACTCCAGCATTCTTGGGGAAGAGCTCCAAACAGCCACTTCTCACTTTGGTTCTCAGGGTCTTTGTTTGAGCTCTGCTAGCACATTTAAGTGGATGAGTAGAAGACTAAACCTACAGTTAGTGGTGTCAATCACAGGTTTTTAAGTGGTGACTCATAAAAATGTCTAGCAATCTGCCTTCCTAAGTGGTTTGAAGAGATTTAAAATGAGTTCCTTTGGATTGAAAACCGGTATTATTTCACCGGAATGAATGTAGTTGCAGTTAAACTAGAGTTAAAGAGTTTGGAATTCATGTGCATCAACCTTCTTGGGATGCCCTCCCTTGTCCTGATCACAGCTCATATTATTTGTATGTTTCAAATGTCTCTAAAATCATAAATATAAGAATAAACTGTCTCAAAAATGTTATCCTGTTTCATGGGTAGAGTAGTAAGAAGTCTGGAAATATTTTATTTCTTCAGGGTAGATAGCTATAAAAAAGCCAGGATTCATGAACTACCCCGGTCTCCATTACTAAGTGGGGCTATGAAAACACAAGCATTTTATTGCTTGGAAATATTTGAGATGATTGTTTCTAAATACATTCTTCTGAGTAGTCTAACAACATGGTATCACACTTGAACGATTTCACCTATATCATCCAACTCAATGAAGAGACCTAACTATACAGAGATAATTATGCCACAAAATTACATATTAAACACATCAATGAAGAACTATATCACTGATGAGGTGGGAGTTGCTCCTTTTGTCTGTTACAGACATTCTGTTTAGTTTATGTCAAAGCTGTGAATATAAGATGCTTTATAGAGTAAAAGAAATGAAGACATACATCACAAAAGAAAATCCCCAAAACAACAAAAGTTGAGAGAGAGAGAGAGAGAGAGAGAGAGAGAGAGAGAGAGAGAGAGAGAGAGAGGAGAGAGAATAACACTGAGAACTTTGAGTTCTGACATTCTGACATTACTGGGGAAACAGATCAATGGAAACTCATATTTGCTAATGGAACTGTTGATTACTTCAACCATTTTGGGAAACAGTCTGTAATCTAGTTTTGAAAAATTTCATACCTAATTACCCAGTAATTCTACTCATAGGTTGATCTTTCAGGAAAGTTCATGCTCACAAGCTTCTGAATACTTGTATGAGAAAGCTCATGGTTCCAACTGAAAAATAATGCAGAGTCCACCAGGAATAGAATAAATAAGCCCTGAAACACTTATGTATAGAGAGCAACAAACTGCAACTTTCATGCAATGATACATAGGAATCTCATGGCAGAAGTAAACTGCAAAATGTTTGTATGTTATCAAATCGGCCAATAAAACTGACAAAATTAAAATTTCTTAGAATGTAAACCTCATGAAGGGAAATATCTTTTATATTAGCCTTATTGTTATTTCATGAGAACTTTTCAATTAAATTATCAAGAAATATTAATTGAATGGTTATAATTACATTGTTTAAGGTTATATGTGGGAATACAAACATTTTTAGACACCATTAGCATAAAAAGATAGGGTTACCTTGAGGAAGGGTAGGGAAGTTGTGGTGGGCAGGCTTCCCTAGTGAGGTGTCCTGTCTTTTGGGGGTGCACATATTCAAGAGCACCTACTTTATCCTTTACAGAAAATGTTTGTTTTATGTTCTTTTATGTGTTATTTCACATAATGTAATTCCTGATGGGCAGATTTCTAGTCTGTTTGGTTTCCTTGAACACACTTACTTTGAACTATGGGGGACTTTGGAAAAGTCCTCTGTGACACTGGTCACTGTGTTGGTGGATGTTGATTGCCAACACCTAAAAGGCAAGCCTCTGGGTATACTTGTATGGGATCACCTAGACTGAGGTTAGCTTCTGATAGTGTCGGTGAGGGAAGTTACTGGCATGTGAAGGTGTGGAGTGGGACTATCCCCTGGTGGCACTCGTGGGTTGTTTAAAATGGAGGTGAGGGCTGAGCAGTAGAAGGCATTAATCCTTTGCTCTCTGCTCTTGACTGGTCAGTGTGCCTGGTTCTCTTGCTCTCCTGCCACAACTTCTTAGGTATGATAGACTGTGAGCTGGAAATGTGAGCCAGAGCAACCCAGGCTCCCTTAAGTTGCCCTGGCAGAGTATTTTATCACAGCAACAGGAAAGGAAATGGAAACACTGACTACAGAGCTTGTTTGTACCAGGAACTCTTGGCTGTGGCCTTGGACAGAACTGTGTATACAGCTTCCTCCTTTATCACTCACAGTTAAGTGTAGCACAGGAAACAGAACTGTGCACTGAGACTCACCTATGCAATGAGTCACCCCAGACAGATGCAGTGATTAAATAAGACACACCACTGAAGGTATTTTTCCTGTTGGAGCTCATCTTTGGTGATTTTGTGTAAAAAGCACCTTCCTCCTACCAGAGACTAGCTGGACAGATAAACAGCACCAGGAGAGGATGACTTTACATCACTGTACAGAGCTGACTACTGCTGTAGTGCAGGGCCATTCAGCAGCCTTGGTTTTGGCAAATGACAAATGGTTAATGTTATTTCCATGATGTAGAACGCAGTTCTCAGCCACTCAGAAGATAGGGTGTATGCTGGGAACCAGCTAAGGGCTTAGGTACAAACAGCTCCAATTCATTCTGCTGGAGGAGTCTAACTTTTCATATTCTTCTGCTTTTAATACAACTTCATTGGATAAAGCAATGTGTTGGGAATCTTCATTTATGAATCTACTTATTGCTGGGTCTAAGCAGTTTCCCCATCTTTAAAACTGGAATGTAACTGTGTATTTGGTCCATCTACCTTGCCTAGTGAAGCATGTGTGTTTCAGGGTTAGCAGAACAAGATGTGATGGGGCAGGGTATTCTGATGGGTGAGCTGAGGACACCTCTGATCTTTCTCAGTAAGAGCATAACATGCTCCAACTGGATTGACCTGACTACTCTGATAAAAGGAGATTATGTATCATTTAAATATTGGCAAACCAAGATTGTGCTCCCAAGTGAAGTGCAATTAGCTAAAGCCCTTTCTTTCTTTGTGATGACTAATATTGGTTGTTAACAAAACTTGGTGGTTAAGTTGAAGAATTGGCTGCATCAGATTGGCATGTCAGTAGAATATTTTATTGCTAATTAGTATAGGAGTGCCCAGCCCACTGTGAGTGATACATTCCTAGGCTGCTGGCCCTGGTCTGTATCATGAAAGGTAGGTGAGCATCATCCAGGGAACCAGCCAGCAAGAAGTCTTCCTCCATGGTCTTTGTTTCAGTTCTGCCTTAAGTCACTGCTCTTACTTTTCCTTTCATGGCAGGCTGGAATCTGCAAGCCAAGCAAACCCCTTTCTTTCCTAAAGTGCTCTTGTTCCAAGAATACTGTCACAGCAACAAAAAGCAAACAAGGATATTGTTCCTTCCCTACTATAGAATCATCCTGTGACTGACCACATACTGAAATGCCAGGGATAGGTCTCCTCACTTTGAAATTCACAATTTTGGGATAAAATTCACGTTGCCCCTTTTATTTTTCCCCTTTCCTTTTCTGTGCGGAGAATTGAACCTATGCTTCACTGTGCCCATAAGATACACCCTAATCCTGAAACCAACTCTTGAACAAAAAAGTGGATCTCCCCCTCCCCCCCCCCCAATAGCTAGTCGTTAGGTGAAAGACAACAGAGACTGGTAGGAGGTTTGGGTTTTCTTTAAAGAATCATTCAAGTTGGAATTTCAAAAAAAATACGAATGAAAACTAGTGGAGGGCAGTTTTCTACAGCTTCCAGATAAATTCTGGATGACATTTAGTTTTTTCCTTTTACTTGGGCTAATCTTCTAATTGGGAAGAATATAAGACTAGAAAATATTTATGTATGGTAATGGATAGTAAGTTCTGAATGAGCATATTGCCCCCTAGTGCTGAAAAGTGGCCTAGCTGGGAGCACCCCAAAATCAAAAAATGAGTAAGACTGAGTTTTTAACTGAAAACTCTTTTTTTTTTTTTTTTTTTTTTTTTGCCCTAATGGACTTGTGAGTTCTGAAAAGAACTAATGGTATTACTAATGTTAGATAAACTCACAGCTACAAATAACTTTTGCCCTTTTGATTAACTCTTGGGACTGTACCTTTAAGGATGAGGTGGAAGGGTGGCAACTTCTTTCAGAGGAGCTCACAGAGTCTTCTTTCATGCAGTAAATAGATGCTTATTTCGTTGTGTGGGGTTTGCCACTAGGAGCTAGAGCCTAAGGTTACTCATGTGTCATAATCTTCGTATACACGTTTTACTTCCCTTGTCTTAAATGTTACTAGTGTTAAATTCTGTATATAATGTCAGGATAATTGGACTTGGCTTTAAACTTTAGCGAATTCATGCCAGGCTTTTTAAGGTTTTAGTATCAGGGAGAGAAAGTGTGTTCAAGTTGCTTCTCTGGAGCATTCATTGGTCCAACCAGGAAGTAAAGCGCGGTCACTTGGAAAAGAAAAGTTAAAGTGTTAACTATTATCAGGAAGTAACTAAAAGGTGAAGACAACTTTGAGAAATTGTCTTTTGACAGAACAACTACTGCCTCGGGCCTCAGAAGGAGCAAGAAGGAACAACTTTCAAAGAAATATCTATCAGAGCCACCATTCCAATCCCTGTCAGGTCTCTTCACTGAGATTCAAACCTCCTGGAGAGTGTCAAGCCCCAGCCCACTAAACAGAGAAAGTGCATAGAGTCCACACAGAGAAAATGAAGAGTGAGGTGTTCTGCCTCCAACAAAGGGTGGATTTGGGCTTGAGAGTCAGCAAATAACAGACATATATTTTCTGCTAATTCTAATAGTTAAATTTTAGAAACTCACCTTTTTGAAGAATCTAATTGGGTCTCAGGTATTCAGGTAATGAAACCCCTCTCCACCTGTGCTCACTGTACCTGCTGAGGTACCCATAGGTACCTGTTGCTGAGGACAGCAACATGAATCAAACATTCTCAGATTTAATGTCTGATGTTGCTGTGCAATTCTGAATTATTAAAAAGTAAGTAAACAAACTAGATACCAACTGCAATGACAGTGGTAACAACGTCAAACCTGCGCTGTAGCTGATTAAAGCACAACCCTTGGTCAGCCTCCCTTTGTCTTATCTAAGATCAAGTGTAGGGGAAACTGGTTCCGGAGGGTGTGCGCAGTTATAGGTCTACCTGAAAGCTTTGCTACTTTTTCCAAGTCCCCACTCATCCATATTCTTCATGGAAATCTCTGGAGGATGTGATAGCCAAGGACCACTATGCTATCCCTGGAGCATTTATAACCTTTCCTATACCATTCCCCTTTTCCCTTATATTTTCTTCTTTAATCACCCTCTGCTTTTCACTCTTCTTAGTCTTGGATAACCCTTGAAGAGCTTTAGCTATGTGTTTCTTTCTATTTCCCATTCTCCTACCATTTTTTAAACATATTCAATTCTGACTATTTTCTTCACTCAGAGACAGACACTTGTTCTTAGGCCTACGTCTGTTACAATACAGTCATATTGAGGGTATGGAGGCTGTTTTAGAGTTTTAATATATATCTATATCTGGAAAACAGGATATAACATTATATATATGTTATGCTATAAAATTAGAAAAGTAATATTTTTATCAAGCGTCTGACGCACAATATTTCCCATCCACTTCTGGACTGCATGACCTTTCTTTCTTTGAATGATAAAAATTCTATAATGTAAACTACATGGAGAATAAGAACATCACTTAATTTATCTGCTAGCATAGGTTATCATAATTTATGTTTAATCATTAATGAATGAACACATATGATATACAACTTTAAAAACAAAGGTGTTCTTATATACATAACTGCTTCTATAAAGAAAAAACATTAGTCAACTGTATGTCACCTAATTCCCATACAAGGGAAAGCAGGCACCTATATAATTGAATTTACTGATCTGTCAAGCGTATTCTTGATAGGCAAGGTCTTCAATTTTTTTAATTTAATTTTAATCACAGGTCATTCACTTGTATCCAAGCTGTAGCCCCCTCTCCTTTTCCCTCCCAATCCTACCCTCCCTCCCTCATCTTTTCCCTGCCCTCTTCCAAGTCCACTGATAGGGGAGGTCCTCTTCCCCTTCCATCTGACCCTAGCCTATCAGGTATCTTCAGGACTGGCTGCAATGTCCTTATCTGTGGTCTAGCAAGGCTGCTCCTCCCTCAGTGGGGGAGGGGGAGGGAGATTAATGAGCCAGTCACTGAGTTCATGTCAGAAATAATCCTTGTCCCTCATACTAGGGAACCCACTTGGATACTGAGCTACCATGGGCTACATCCGAGCAGGGGTTTTAAGTTATGTCCGTGCACGGTCCTTTGTTGGAGAAACAGTCTCATAGAAAACCCCTATGCCCCCTCTAGGTCATACTAACTCCCCCTTCTTTCATATGATTCCCTGCACTCTGCCGAATATTTCGTTATTAGTCTCAGCATCTGCTTTGATACATTGCTAGGTAGAGTCTTTCAGATGCCCTCTGTGGTAGGATCCTGTCCGGTTACTTGTTTTCTCCTACTTCCAATGTTGATCCCCTTGGTCTTTCTAGGTAAGGACTGATCATCTTACCCCTGGTCCTCTTTCTTGTTTATCTTCTTTAGGTGTACAGATTTTAGTGAGTTCTTCAATTTTGACAGCATGCTGATAAGCATGAAACACTCTGCTTAGAATTATGGATTTTGCATAGATTAGTTTTTCTCTCTGTCTGCTTTTTTTCTTAATTTGTAGTTGTGTTATTAAGTTAGTATACGACATAACAGATTTCGTGATCACTTCTTTGTATGTTTTGTCCCTGTGGATCCTCAGTCTGTAGTACTAGCCTCAGGAACCGAACAGTCCCCATCTTCCTGAGTTCAGCAGTGTCTGCCTGCTTGCTGAATCACCACAGCTGTGCTTGCTGACTCATGATGCTCCCTCACAGAGGAAAGGGCTGGAGGGTCACTGGCCCCAGAGGGAGTATCCAGACACACTTGTCAGTCAGTATGTATGCAGTTTTGATGTGTTTGCATCATGCTTTTGAGAGCATGTGGGGAGTACACAGGCTGGGCTCAGACTGACCTGTGGGACTGTTTTGGGATCACCCATGTTCCCAGATCTATGCTTGGCCAGTGACCCTAATAAACTCATATTGAACCTTGGTTTGCCATTGTGACCTCATGAAGAGGGGGCCAAAGATGAAAATTCTCCAAACAATTCTCCCCTCCTCCTTCTCTTGCCCTCCCCACTTGTCCTCTTTCTCCCACAGTAGTTCCTATTCTGTTTTCATGTCACATGTATTCTACTGCCCCCTATTTCTTTAGCACTTCTTACGGCCCCATTTCTAGTTTCATGATCGATTCCTACACCACATAAATAAAATGAGAACTCAGTATCTGCCCATATGAAAAATACATGGTATTTGTCTTTCTGAGTCTGGGTTGCTGATTTCTCTGTTCTTTAAGTCTGAATAAATTTCCATTGTATTAATGTTCCCCAGGTTTTTTATCTACTATTTGTTGACAGACATATAGGCTATGCTTAGAGCTCTCTTCAAAGCTCTTCCCTTCCCAAAGTGCTGAGCACTTAGGGCTTTGCAAGTGCCTTTCTTTCTTTTCTTTCTTTATCTCTCTTTCTTTCTTTTTTCCTTCCTTCCTTCCCTTCAGGAAAATGTGCATGTCTATTGCACAAGTGCTAAATCTGTGATAAATCTGGAAGGGCATTGGGGTAGGAAGTATGTTGAGGTTGGCATGCTTCTGTTTCTTTTCTTCCTCCTCCTCCTCTTCTTCTTTTTCTTCTTTTGTAATATTAGAACAACTTTGTGGGAAGCTTCTTTGAGGTGGATTTGTAAAATTCTGCAAAAGATCTTAAGGCCAGCTGGGACAGTGAGTGGGGAGAAATTGCAGTCTGTCTGTGACTGTCTGTTCTTAGCCAGCCTCCTCAGGCAGATTCCTTTCAGGCCAGGGGCAACGCCACCCACTCTAGAATGAAGGCTGATTTTTTCCCAAGTTGTTCTTATATTTTATTTGTGTTAGAACCCAAAGACCTTTGAGCTCTGAGCAAGTTAAAGTCCGAGTTTCAGTGGAGGCTTTCTTTGCACTTAGTGAAATGTATATATCTTGTTCTTTTAATTTATTAAAATAGTGATTTCAGATTTAATTTTGTTATTTTTAAAGCTACCCCCCAAAAATACAGAAGAAGAAGAAGAACAACAACAAAAAGCCAAAAAAAGGGGATTATACCTTATTGAAATGCAGTTACTATTGGATGATCCTCCTATTTTATCTGTGGCTTGCTGGGACTTTGTTACCTTTTAGGAAGTCTCAAGTCACTGGCTGAAAGTTCTTTTAGATCTTATAGTTGCCAGCTCAACCTCACTGGGATTTCCCTTCCCTCACCTTATTCAATGAGAAACCATGCCTACAGGAGTTGGGCCGGGGTAGTGGGAGGTGAAGAGGATGGAGTGGGTTGGGGGCATGTCTTCCTGAATTTCTTTATTATCTCCAGTAGTTGCAAGGCCATTGATAAATGCTGACTTCTTGTTACAAGTAGAGCATTTAAATTTTCCTCTTCAGTCAGCACAGTTTCGACTATCTGCTGAGGGCTGACAGCCCCTTTTGTAGCAGACATGCTGGAGGAGGTTATGAATAAAGATCATTGGCATCTGCCTCCTGCTCTGATTCACTAAAATCTTTAACCTTTGCCACACATATTGGAACTGTTTTCTTCCAGCTTATTGCTTAACTTTTACTTTTCTTTTTTAGGTAAATTTTGCCCCTCAAGTGTGCTATATTTCTATGTGGTGAATTCAATAAGTTTTTCACTTACAGTTTTGCCCCTGACACACACTAAATTGTTTTCCCCAATTAACAAGAAACACTTTCTGTGATGGAGGCCATGTGAATTTCAGCAGAATGACTTCTGATGTTCAGTGTCCTGGCATATTTAGGTCAAGCCTTCCCTCCAGCTCTGTGAAGTCTGCACGTCACTAGTCTGGTTTTTCCAGCTTGGAAGCTGTTTGTTCTTTACACAATCAACTGGATTTCCCCAGCCTTCTCTTTGGGAGCAAATGTGCAACTTTCAGAAAGGGCCTGCCAGTGCCCAGGACTGTGTTTTCTTGTGGCTGCTGAGAATGGAGCCATGTTGTGTGCAAAAGTCAGAATGTAGTAGTGAGTAAATGTCACTCACCTTAGTTGAACCCTCCACTTTCACATTGATTTTTCCCTTTTCAAAAACTTTCTTCCTCAGCCAATTAGACAGCGATGACTTCCATATATTACACGTTTACTTATTTGAAGTTGTGATAAAAAGACAAACAATTTTCTTAGACATTGCATTGTGTCCATTTCCCCCTAATTCTACATACTTACAGTTTTCCATAATGACATAGTATTCTATCAGCTAAACCTAGTAGAACCTTTTTATCTTACTGGGCTAGATCTAATAGAATATTTTCATCTTAGCCTTGGCTAGACCCAGTAAAAAAATATATATATATTTTTAATCTCAGTCCAGGTTCCTTCTAACAGAGACTTTAATGAAGGTTTTGAGTGCAAGAAGTTGATGTGGGAGGTGATTCTGGGAAGTGATGGGAGAGAATGGAGAAGAGAGCCAGGGATGAGAGCATGTCCAGGGTACACTGATAGGATTCTTCTCTGAGAGGTTAGGCTTTGTTTTGGTTAGCTCCCTTGAAAGATCAGCATAGGTCAAAACTGAGAATTTTCTTTGAAATTGTTCCTTTTCTGATTGTCCTAACAAAACACCTGACAATAGACAATTTAAGGGTTTGTTCTGACCCCTAGTTCAGAGGCATATAGCCCATTGTGGTGGGGAAGGCATGGTGGCAGATGTGGCTTGGTCCCTGTTGCTGCTGAGAAAGCAGTGCCCAGAAGCTAGTGCTGAGGTGGTGTCCCCGCCCCGCCTCTCATTCATTCTGAGATGCTAGCCTATGAAATGGTGCCGCTCGCAGTCACTGGGTCTTCCCACCTTAGCTGATGCTCTCTGGACATATATCCTTATACACAAATCTGAAGATGTGCCTCACCAATTCCCTAGGCACAAATTCCATCAATCCTTAATGGACAGTCACAATAAACTGCCATACCGAACAAGGAAAGCATAAAGCCAGAGCGTTTATGAAATCCCTTCCCCAATACAGAAAATAAATTATTCCCTGGCATACCTGAAACACTGGGATTGTCTCAGACTAGGATTCTTATGAAATTGGTAATGTTATTACGTAATGTGGAGTTAAGTGCTTCCAAATGAGTATCCAAATGAGGGGCTGGCAAGTTGACTCTGTGGGTAAAAGAGCTTGCTGTATAAGCCCAACAGCCTGAGTTTGATTTTGACCCCAGGGTTGTAGGAAAGAACAAATTTGTGAAAGTTGTCCTCTGACCTCTACACATGCACTATGGTACGTCTATTTTTCTCCCCCCTTTTCCTTCTCAGAATATAATAAAAATGAAAAAAAATCATAGTAAGGACATCTGTCTTGTATTTAATTTGTTTAGCCTAGTGGAGTTATATCACATCTAGTCTTTTTCTGGAAAGTGTGTCCTTGGTACGTGGGAAATGGAGGTTCTTCCCTGTAAAGACATGAGACTTACAGATGAGCTCTGAAGCCAGCAGAAATTAAGAAAATGCCTTTATAAGATCAGGTTGTAGACAAAATTGTGGGCATTTTTGTAATTAGTGATTGATGGGAAAGGGTCCAGCCCATTGTGGGTGGTATTACCCCTGGGATGGTGGTCCAGGATTCTATAAGAAGGCAGGCTGAGCAAGTCACAAGAAGCAATCTGTTAAGCAGTATCCCTCCATGACCTCTGCATCAGCTCCTACTTCCAGGTCTCTGCCCTGCTTGAATTCTTGTCTTGACTTCTTTTCTTTTCTAGATTTACTGTCCAGATTAGCAAAAAAATTGAGTTAGGTATACAATGTAATGTCTTGATAGATACATTGTAAATATATATTTACATAAACACACATACATACACATATAAAACCAAGATCAGAGACTTAGCATACCCACTCTCATGGTTAACATTGATTGTCAATTTGATCAACTCTAGGAGACAAGCCTTTGGGCATGCCTGTGAGTTTTTATCTACATTAGGTTGGTTGAGGCTGGCTTGCCTTCAGTGTGTGTGGTGCCATTCTAGGACCTAGGGGTCTGGACTGCATAAAAAATATAGAAAGGTAGCTGTGCACCATCATTCATTGCTCTCTTCTTCCTGAGTGTAGATGCAATGTGACTGTCGCTTCAATTTCCTACTGTTGTAACTTCTCTGCCATGGTGGACTGTACCCTCCAATTATAAGACAAAATAACCCTCTCTCTCCCTTAAATTGTAACAAGGTGAGTAATGAATTCACCAGTGTTGGATATGAGGACACTTGGTATCTGTTCTTAGCACATTTTGAGTATAACCATACATCATCACTAACTACAGCCAACATGCTGTACATTAGGTTTCCAGGGTGTATTCTTCTAGAGTTGAAGCTTTTCTGTAAGTCTCAGGCATAAAGGCCACTGCTTTGTTTATACTTCTTTAAGGGGACATAAATGTCAATGGTAGCTTAGGCACAAGAGCCTCTTTCTCTGACCACCCTAAGCTTTTCTGTAGTGTGTAGCCATCTGGGCCTTGGACCCTTAACATTTAGCAGGGGGCAATGGCCTTGTTCAATGCTTATCTTTTTCTTGTGTTCTTATCCTGGATTCTTGCTCCTGCTTCTGGCCAGTAGGTGGCAACAGAGGCCTGGGAAAAACAACATGAACCTGAGACTTAAGGAACTCAATTTATATCTTCTAGTGCTACATCCCAGAGTGAGGAAGGGTCTCAAGGATGTCTTTGATGGAAACAAAGGGTTTCCTTATAAATTTGCCTCAGGCTGGATAGAGGGTTATCTTTGAATTCGCTGTTTTATTTTTTCCTTTTAAAGTGCAATGTATATTTATCTATGTATATTACAGATATACTTGCATGCTGTAACACCTTATCATGAAAATTCATTAGCTCTTCTTGCATGACAAGGGTTCAAATGAGGGTTTCAGATTGACCAACACTCAATTATGGAAGGGTTGACTGAACTCAAGTAAGAAGTCAGGATTTAGGATAAATCAGACCCACTGACAAACACTCACTGACAAGCAACAACTAGCAATTGAGGTCAGAAGCAAAGAAATTAAAATTAGCTCATGACACCAATAAAATTACAGGTGAGTATTAGGAACATGAGTGAGAAGCAAGGAGTATGTCTGGGGTTGTCACACATGCCAGCTGCCCCATAACCTGCTCAGCCTTGGACCTGCAAGTTTGTTCTTGGCATCTCTGTGTATTAAAGAACCTATGGGTGCAGTTTTTGGAGGCAGAGAGACTTAGGTTTGAGTTTCAGCTCTGCTACTTCTAAGAACTGTGATCCTGACACATGACATAACACTTCTGAGCCTTGGATGCACACTTGTCTTCTAAATGTGGCCATCACGTTTAGCTCAAGTGTTTATATCAAGTAAAAGGACTCTTGTTCCTGGAATCAAATAGTTGCTTAACAAACAGTATCTTTCAGGAAACTATTCATGAATAGTTTGGTGAATAATACAAAGAGAAAGGAAAGATATCTTACATATATAATATTTGATCACAAGAGAAACAATCTTCAAAAATAACCATTATACTTATGAGGCATCTCATAACGATAATGGGACAAGCATCTCATAAGTTTTATCTATCAGTACATGTGGGAAAGTAATACCCAGAGTGTCTTGCCTATCTTAGGAGGGTAAGTGCCATCAACCCAAACACAACATGATATATTTTTGTCTGTGCGAAGTATAAATATTGTGAATTCATCTTAGGGGCATAACAGGTACATACTCTAAATTGAAGACTACAAAGGTCCCAAGTGCAGAATAGCTTAAAGGTGAGAAGAAAACCATGACTTAGCTTGTACAGTTTTGTGTGTTGCTACTAATACCCATCTTATTTCTTATTTCTCCCTCTGAAACAGCTTTTTATTAAACAGAAAAGAAGAACTTGAACACAATTTTAAATATTTGTAACAAGGGCAAAAAAGGGTTGCAAAATGCAATGTGAGGATTACTTGTCCATAGAGCTAACACCGTTCATCAAGGCTTACACTAATACATTAGATGATTACACCAATCAAGGCAGCCCAATCTAAGAGTCAACAGCTGCATTAGTGGTTCTTTCCTAGTATAACATTTTATTATTATTTCTGATATCAATTCCTTTATCAAATGAAGCTACAAACTAAACTTTTAAAATTTACTAGAAGAATGACTAAGATTCTACAAACCAAGTAGCTGAGTTTAGAGAAATTCTGGGAAAACAACTGAGAAAAAAATACTAAGGATAACATTATCTCATATACAAAACTATCTTATGTTCATGATTCTTTTTTTTTTCAAAGCAGAATGTTTACCAGGCCACAGAGGAAGACAATGCAGCCACTCCTGATGAGACCTAATAGACTGGGATCAGAGGGAAGGAAAGGAGGACCTCCCCTATCAGTGGTCTTGGGGAGGAACACGGGTGCAGAAGGGGGAGGAAGGGAGGGATTGGGATGGGAGGAGGGAGGGAACTACAGTGATATACAAGGTGAATAAGGTGTAATTAATAAAGAATTTAATAAAAAAGCAGAGTGTTTCGTTTTAAGATTTATTACCTATACAATGTAGTTGCATGTACACCTGCACGCCAGAAGAAGGCACCAGATTTCATTATAGTTGGTTATGAGCCATCATGTGGTTGCTGGGAATTGAACTCATGAGCTCTGGAAGAACAGTCAGTGCTCTTAACCTCTGAGCCATCTTTCCAGCCCCATATTCATGATTCTGATACTAATATAGTCTCAATTAATTTTACAAAAGTTCATCTCCTGGATACAAACAAACCTTAAGACCAAACCTTTTTAAATTTATTATAATTTATTCACTTTGTATCCCAGCTGTAGCCCCCTCCCTCATCTCATCCCAATCCCATCATCTCCATCTTCTCCTCTCATGTCCTTCCCCAAGTACACTAATAGGGGAGGTCCTCCTCCCCTTTCATTTGACCCTAGCCTATCAGGTCTCATCAGGACTGGCTGCATTGTCCTCCTCTGTGGCCTGGTAAGGCTGCCCACCCTCTCAGGGAGAGGTTATCAAAGAGCCAGCCATTGAGTTCATGTCAAAAACAGCCCCTGTTCCCCTTACTAGGAACCCACTTGGAGACTGAGCTGCCATGAGACCAAATTCTTAGCTGGTGTCTCTGCCATGTGGCTTACTTAATCCACTTACATCAGACTTAGTCCACTTTCATTTACTGTCCCAAAAGTGCAGCTGTGGGCTAGTGCACATCTGGAGGGAAAACATTGGGAGTTGGTTACTTCTGTTTACCCAATTTTTCTCCCTATTTCTATCTTTCCTTAAGATTTTTTTAATTTCTCATACACATATGATCAGCACTCTTATTTTTTCAACACCAAATGGCTATTATGTGCAAAAGGGAGTTTTAAGCTTCTCAATATGACTGTTTACATTTCAAAGAAAACAGTTCATTTTTTTATAGCTTCAATCTATTTTAAATTGATATAAGAGGAACCAGCAATCCTATCTTATTACTAAATATCACAAATGGCAAGCCTTAGCTAAGACAGTATCTTATTTTGGTTAGTGTCAGCAATTATGGTTCAGGTTGCTCTTGTAGGGGATAGCTATTAATGTTACTATCAGGAACAGACATGGGAAGGAAGAGGCAGATAAAGGAGAGGCACAAGATGGTAGACAAGGTACAGAAGCTGTGCATTCAGTACATGCTGTGGTCACTTTTTCACATCATGGTTATTTTCTTGTATATTTTACTAGTTAGTCATGTGATAAAAGACTGCTAAACATAAATATACATATGCAGATTAGGAAAACATTCATCTTCAAGTTTCATAAATATCTGTAATTCTAAAGTCTCTACATGTACACATTTCCACAGACTAGTGTATGTAACATTAATAGTGTATATAATGTTAACTCAGGGACGGTCTTGGTAAGCAGGTACTATTACTAAATCCTACATTTGCTTTATTAATAATGAGGGAAGCAGACAAAGACACTATAACTTTTGGATTGTACCCAAGCCTTAAGAAAAAAAAAAGAAAGCAGCAACTCCACAGAAGCGAGGGTGGTGAGTCCTTTACTTCCTTTTGTGTTTTGTATCAGTTGTTTGAAAAACACTAGAAGAAGCAGTTATGAGGTTTTTTATATACTGTCCAAGAACTTGATTTTCAATTTGAGCTTTAGATTTTCTTCCTTAACTGCATCTACTCTTGCAGAAAGATCTTCAAGTGTGTGTTGGAGTTCCAACACCTGATTAATCAGTTGAATCATTTCTTCCAGTTCCACCTGATTTTCAGCATCAACTGCATCTATGTCAGCATTCATCATCTTGGGTAACAGACTTTCAGCTCTTGGATGCAAACTCTTTGATGAATGTGCTTGCATCTGAGGTGCTGGGAGGGGGTGGGATGGTCAGGACACCTCAGGTCTGGGTTCTTGGTCCAACTGACCTACCCATCTTGTTTCTATTCTAATAGTCACAATATGTGTTCAAGTCCAGGTAATATAAATCTAGCTTTATGTAGGAAGAAAATAGATAAATGCAATTAAATAATTTCTGGATATACTTTAAAATCAAACAAGGACTCCACATTGGGGAGATCAGACACAAGGAAAAGAAACAGTACTCCATTGTTGGCTTTCTTCCATTCAGAGATGCATAGTGTCACCTCTCATGCCCGTACACCAGTATGGGCTGTGGGAAGGCTGGGATGGCTCAATGGATGGACTTCCTTTTGTGTCATGACCAACCCTTAAGCCATTACCTCTGGAAATTCTGCTTTTAAAAACCCCTCTGGTTCTGTTGTGCCACAACTTAACAGAACCCTTCAACTAGGATCAGGCAATGATGATCAACTGGTAAGTGCACATACTTTGGGAATCCCTTGGTTCCCTCTTCTAAACCTTGTTTTGGAGCTTTTACAGCAGAACAGGAAGTTAGTGAGAGGTTGAGATGGAGTGCTTTCCTCTCAGCTTTGGGCAGTTATGCTACACAGAAGGAACCATTACATAGCCACAAGATCCACTAGATGCCAGACAAAAAATGATGAGCTTTGACCATAAGGACGCGGAAAGATAAAAATATGGAGGTGAATCCAAGTTTTCCTAAACAGTGACTACTTCTAGGTAGTCTTTAACTTACTATGTGGCCGAGGATGTCCTTTAACTCTTGATCCTCCTGCCTCTGCTCCCAAGTACAAGGATTACATGCATGTTCCACCACAGCCAATTCTTAAAACCATCGTATCATTCAATATATGTCAGTGGTGAGACTTATTTATACAAAGGCTAGCTCTCTTGGTTAAAATATATAGTTTTACATTGCCTATTTACTTATAAAATGTGACAATATTGAACCATTTTTCTGAAATGTCACTTCACATCAGTTCATGGTTTGTAGAGCAAGCAAGCAATTGCTGATTTGACATAAAAGAAGGCTGGAGAGGATTTATAAGGGTGACATTTCCTTTGTTCTTTGGATCAAAAACCAAATGTCAAGTTTTTGATAAACTAGAACATTTCTGGCTGGCTGTTTCAACCTGTGGTGTAGAATCTTCAGCAGCCTAGAAGAGATTTTTCTGCAGCACAGGTACCCAAGTTTTCTGCCTCTGACTATCCTTTTTTACCGTGTGTCACCGTGACTGCAATGACAAACTGCTTATAAAAACACTTATTTAATTTTCTATTTATTTAGGTGTCTTTGACTGAATATGGAGCTACTCTGGAAAAACAGCACAAGTAGAAAAAATTCATACTTGTCCAGTGTGCTGATTATATTTTGACGTGTTTGAGGCTGTATGATTAATAGGATGTCTATTAAGAGTTTTGGTATACAAAAATGAGAATTTCTTCTCTAAGAAGTGCAACACCCCAGGGCAGAATTTTGCATTCTCTAAGTCCTTCTTTCCCCACAACTCCATTTGTGATGGCCTACAGTATCTAATAATAAATATTAATAAACACCCTACTTACTAAAATAATGCTTTGGACAAATGATGATAAAATAAGAGCTTGCAAGTTAGATGACTCTGAATGTTCTTGGACACACAATTTTAGAAAACTTTATGATTTCCACGAAAGTGTCAGAATTTCTAGACTCTTTTTGAGCCTTGTGGCACATACCTATGATCTTGGAGGCTGAATCAGGAGTTGCTATTTATGAGTTCAAGGCCATATTAGAGCTACATAGTGAGTTTGATATTGCCGTGGCTACATAGTGATATGCTGTCTCAAAAAGAACCTAGAATTTTGGCCAGAAGCCTTGTTATCCATTTATTAAAAACAATAATTACTGATATTATTGAGAATTTGTTACATTCCAGATGTTAGACTGAGTTGCTCTACATATGTTACTCACATATCTTACAGATATAATATGAGGTAGAAGCAGGGAACTGAAACTCTATTCGTCCTCTGAAGAAAAAGTGGGGAAGAGGCTGGAACTCATTGGCACAGGAGACAACTTCCTGAACAGAACACCAATAGCACAGGCTCTAAGATCAACAATCAATAAATGGGACCTCATGAAACTGAAAAGCTTCTGTAAAACAAAGGACACTGTCATCAAAACAAAACAACAGCATGCAGACTGGGAAAGTATCTTCACCAACCCTCTATCTGCTAGAGGGCTAATATCCAGAATATATAAAGAACTAAAGAGGTTAAAAAGAACAAATTAAGTAATCCAATTAAAAAATGGGGTAGAGAGCTAAACAGAGAATTCCCTGTAGAGGAATATCAAATGGCAGAGAAACACTTAAAGAAATGCTCAACATCCTTAGTCACCAGGGAAATGCAAATCAAAATGACCCTGAGATCAACAACTCAAGCAACAATACATGCTGGTGAGGATGTGGAGAAAGGGGAACCCACTCCACTGCTGGTGGGAATGTAAACTTGTACAACCACTTTGGAAATCAATCTGGGGCTTTCTTAGACAATTAGGAGTAGTGCTTCCACAAGATCTAGCTCTACCACTCCTAGGCATACACAACAAGGACATTTGCTCAACAATGTTCGTAGCTGCTTTATTTGTAATAGCCAGAACCTGGAAACAACCCAAATGTTCCTCAAGTGAGGAATGCATACAGAAATTGTGGTACATTTACACAATGGAATACTATTCAGCAATTAAAACAAGGAAATCATGAATTTTGCAAGTAAATAGTGGGATCTGGAAAAGATTATCCTGAGTGAGGTAGCCCAGAAGCAGGAAGACAAACATGGTATACACTCACTTATAAGCGGATATTAGACATATAATATAGGATAAACATACTAAAATCTGTATACCTAA
>CM053764.1:182411-193021 GCA_028658305.1 Pachyuromys duprasi
GGAAATAGTAAGATAGGGAGAGGACAGGAGCTCCACAAGGGGAGCAACAGAACTAAAAACTCTGAGCACAGGGGTCTTTCCTGAGACTGATAGTCCAACCAAGTACCATTGATGGAGATAACCTAGAACCCCTGCACAGATGTAGCCCATGGCAGTTCAGTATCCAAGTGGGTTCCATAATAATGGGAACAGGGACTGCCTCTGACATGAACTGATTGGCCTGCTCTTTGATCACCTCACCCTGATGGGAGAGCAGCTTTACGAAGCCACAGAGGAAGACAATGCAACCACTCCTGATGAGAGCTGATAGACTAGGATCAGAAGGAAGGAAAGGAAGACCTCCCCTATCAGTGGACTTGAGGAGGGGCATGTGTAGAGAAGGGAGAGGGAAGGTGGGATTGGGAGGGGAGGAGAGAGGAGTTTATGGGGGGATACAAAGTGAATAAAGTGTAAAACTAAATAAATAAAAAATGTAATGTCCTGCCCCCCCCCCCCATAAAAAAAAGAAATCCATCTGGAGTTCTTGCTGTAGGTCAAAAGAATTTAAACAGTCAACCTTGGGGTTGGTTTGCTCATGACAAACCCATGCTTGCTCTACTGCTCTTTCAGGCAGACAGTTTTGGATCCTTCCTAAGCTTGGCCATCTGCTACCACTGTTGTGTCTCTCTATACCTCCCTTGACCTTCTGACCCTCTTAGTTTACCAAAGGGGTACAATGCTGGCAATAATTGGTCCTAGCTGAATGGTCCTAGCCTCCTGGGTCCAGCTCTGTTCATTTCAGATACCTTTCTTGATTTAGACATCCCTGCAATGTGGTAAATAGCTTTATAGACAGACACCAATTACCCCCTAAGTTTTACAATGTTTCAACCACTGCCTTGGCCTTTAAGATTGCTGCCTTCTGGTGGCTGTGATAACTAGAAAATGCTCTTACCTGGTGGTTCTTATTTTATTTCTCAAATAGCCTGGGGCCTTTAGGCCTAGGTCTCCCAATAGATAAAGCATGTGTCCTCATGAAAACTGTAAACTAGACATGAATCCAAGCGAATTGAGTTGTGTCCAGCTCAGTACATTTACTGACCTTATGCTATGTTGACTGGAGTGGAGAGATGAAGAAGAGATGGCCCAAGTCCTTGATGGCCTGACAAACAGGGACAAAAGGCATGGCATCCAGCAGCTGGCTACCCTAAGTTTGAAGTTTTGTTTTCTTGTAACTGTGTGACTGTGGGCAATTTATTTGACCTTTTTGAGGCCCAGTTTCATCAGTTGTGTTGTGGGTCCTGTAAGGTTACTGTGAGAGTTAAATGACAATGTGAAGATAAAATGCTTTAACTAATACATGGTGTGTGAATAAGCGCTTGAGAAACTGTTATGTGATGACCCGGAGCCTGACTTTCAATGCCCCTGTGTGAACCCCACAAGGTCTAGTTGGAGTTCAAAAGCCTTGTATAAGGTAAGTAGCGTTCCTTTTCCTCCTCTAAGGCTGAACGGACACCTTTCATCTATCACTGTTTCCTGACCATCGCATTTCCTCTTCTGATATGTTACCGGGATGAGAAGGCCATCTCAATTGCCCTCTCCTGAGTATGTGTCTTCATTTAAGCTTGCACATTATGGGGAAGAGAATGTTTACAATTTATTTTTGTCTTATGGCCTGATGTACTTTAACCTCCAGAGATGTAGTAGTGCGTTTTTACATAGGTTTTCTCTCCAGTGCCCTTTGAAAACATTCTGTCCGGGGGAAGGCAAATTCCAACCTAGTTGTCAAGCAGAGCCCTCTGAAAGTAATGGCTTAGAAAATGACTTTTCTCTCACATGGTTTGTCCCTTGCTTTAGAAGGTGAGCTGCATTGCAAAGGTTCTGGGGAACCCATAAGCTGGATTATCTCTCTCTGTTGAAGGTTGTTGACCTGCAGTGTACAAGTTTCATCAGAAACAAGCCTCACGGGACATATAAGGGTATGTGAGGTCTATCATCTTTTATGAACTTGTTCTATAGATAGAGAAAAATGAGTGACTTTGTTGAAAAATAAAAGTTAAACTCTTAAGAATCTAAAATGAGTCTCTGCAGTCTTTCATTCGGGCACTCAACAGCCTTTTACCTTCATGTATTTTATTTTACTTTGCTTTTAAAAGTCTAAAGAATTTGACAAAGAGACATCTTTATGTAGATTATGTTGTACATTTTTTACTTCCACCTCTTGAGAAGGACAGTTTTCTGTAAAACAGCAGATTTCTTTCACCTGGGCCTTCACCCACAGTGGTATGGGTTCATCTATCCTTGATGGTGGGATTCAGTAGAATGAGGGCTCCTTTCCATGGTCAGCTTTCATTACTGGAGACAGGGAGAATATGACCCCTGGAAATAAAGGCTACATAGCTCCCGTTCTGTAACTCCTCTAATGTGCTTCCCTGGGTTCCTGTCCCTGTCCCTGGAACACAATAAGAGGATTTAAAACTGACTAAAGGCAAGAGATAACATTGCCCCTAGGAGCTCTGAGTCAAGGCCACACCCCCCCTTTTTTCCCCTGCAGTCTTTGATCTTGTGGCCTATCTCCTTGACTTTTCTTCAGCACTGGACACATCACTCACCACAAAGTGGGTCCTTCACATTCACTTGGGTTATTATTGGCAAAGCTGCAGCATTTTAGCCTTACTCTAAATGCCACTTGTCCATTTTAAGAAAAAAAACAAAACTCAAGTGCTTGGAAATGTCTGGTAAGCAGTGTAATCCAGATCTGCCTGCAAAGCACAAGTGTCTTTTGGAAGTGTTTATGTGATAAATTCTAGGAGAGGTAGGGACACGGTTCTAGGTATAGACCTAGGTCCCTGGGTTCTAGGTATGAACCACTAATGGCCATGATCAGACAGTGCCTGTGGTTTGACTATGTGTTATGTCAAACCTACCCTCCCAGTTCAAACTCTACACATCCATCATTTCTGTCATCACAACACTGATCCCTCATTTTGCACTGGTTGCTAACAGGAAAGAATGAGATGATACCACAGTGGAGACCAGTGGGCCCAGGATAAGTCCAGGAGGAGAGATCTAGGTTTAGAGCTCAAGCTGAGTTGTTGGGGCAGGGCAAGCCATGCTCCTCCACGGTGGCAAGCTCCACTTAAACAGGATGTAGGGGCAGACACAGCACTTGACGGTCTTTGGCCCTGTGTTATGTGATTTCAGATTATCTCAGGGCTACTTTGTACCCCATTCATGTGGCTTTCTCTTCCCTCTTTGTCACCACCACCGTTCTTTAATTTCTAGTGTTTCGGCTTTTTCAAATGCCTCAGCATCTTCCCATGGTTCTTTCAACTACATTCTTTGACTGCCTCTTCTTCTAACTTTCTTCTGGTAGCTCTTGCTGGGTACTTTCCTTGACCCAGTCCACCACAGGGAAGACCAGCTCTTTTATGCTCTAGCACCATGCACATTTTTCTTCTTGACATATAGAGTGGTTGATACTTATTATTTTATTCAATTATTTGTGTCTGTAATTATGTGAAGCTGAAGACTATGTCAGTTCTCACCATGGAGAGAGAGAGAGAGAGAGAGAGAGAGAGAGAGAGAGAGAGAGAGAGAGAGAGAGAGAGAGAGAGAGAGAGAGAGAGGTGGAGGCACAGAATGTGTTCAGCAAGCACCATTTTAATGGGACAGTAAGAATGGTGACAGCACTTGTGATGGTGTGAACATGCCACATGTTTGACTCATTCTCACAGCACAACTGACTTTATGCTGTGGTCACCTTCGTGTTGGTAAGGATTTTTAGTTTTTTGCAGTGGTTTTGATAATTGTTGACAAATCCCTGGAAGATTATGTTGTAGAGAGAAAATACACTAACTTTAAAATCTTATGATGGAATATTCTTGTTGGCTTCCCCATGAACTCCCTGTGAGACTTGTTAGTTTGAAAGCTTCACAGATGGAGGAGTTGCAGCCTAGAACACTAAGTTGAAAAAGTAAGAGTATGTATTTTTCAAATTTTAGATAAGATGATTCCAAAAAGATGGACTTTGATCCCAGGTCCATTTAATCTCCAAAGAGATGTGGTGAAGAATCTGTGTCCTAAATCTAGGTCCTAAACCCAAGGACCTCATCTCATCAAGCTTGGCAAAACTCTTTGTTCTTTGGGGGCACTGAGAAAGGCACCTTTTTTTCCTCCCTGTGCCCAGAAAGATGAGGCATGTCCTGGGCTACACTCCCCAGAAGTCCCCCAAACAGGAATCTGTGTATAAGAGATTTACTAAGGAAGCAGTCCCGGGAGAAATGTATGAGAATAGAAGGACAGGATGGGGAAGAGGGCAGGTGTGACATTACTTCAGGAATATGTTCACACTCAGTTTGAATCCACAAGGGAAGCAGAGTATGAATTATGCCTCAGAGTTTTTCCATATCTAAGAGAGAGAGAGGTGGGGAGGAGGGACTGGATTTTTCGTGTTCCTCTACCGCTCAGGCCAGGTATGGTGATATGCACCTTTTTTTTTTTTTTTCAGACATGGTTTCTCTGAGTAGCCTCCGCTGTGTTGGAGCTCCCTCTGTAGACCAGACTGGCCTCAAACTCATACAGATATGTCTGCCTCTGCCCCTCAAGTACTAGGATTAAAGGAGCATGCCACCACTGCCCAGCTTTCAAAAAAAAAAAAGTATAACCCAGGCTTGCCTGGAACTAGTGATCTTTCTATCTCCACCTCCTTCAGCAAATTGTACCTTCATTGTGCCACCATGTACTTTTAATCTCAGCACTTGGAAGTCAGAGGCACATGATTCCCAGGTCAGCCAGGGCTACAGAATGAGAGAAACAAAAAGCAATGTACTTTGATATTATGAAGACTTCTCTGGATGTATTGAAGTTGGTCAGGTTAGAGCTTGGGCCCTGACTGCTCCAACAAGCTAGGCTCAACCACTGTCTCTAATATGCTAATTGAGGAGAAAGGTAGTGATGAAAGACAGGGAAGGGAGACTTATTCAATGTGACCACACTGAGAAGAAGAGCAAATAAAGAGATCCCAGGACTACCTCTCCTTTACAAGTCCATCCTTGGGGTCCTGACATGAAGTTTAGATTTAAATAGAGGTCAAAGTGGGATCTTGCACACCACTGACACATCATTGTCTGGGCCCCTATTTCTAGGTTTATCCTGTAAGTTGTCATCACTGTGTGAAATCTTTCTATGAGACAAATAGCTGACACTAAGTCCCCAGAATTTTCCTTCTTTCAGCATGAGACTCCTGAAAAACATTCAATTCCTGGGGTCCAGGTCTGTAGTCTAGTAGCTAAATCAGGTGTGTGCAGCCACAGTCCTTCTTAGACTATCTTCTCTCCTGCCAATGTAGCTACATGAGGAGGTGGCAGGCTTTTTGGGTGTTTATGGGTGAAGAATATCGCAAGAGAAGCAAGCACTGAATACAATAAGGGCAGAGGCTATGAGGTGGAGGGTAGATGAGCAGAGTAATGGAAAGTAATCACAGTGTGGGGAAGAAAGGGCTGGAGACTCATTTCAGATGAGGTTCATGAGGTTGGTATAAGGAGCTAGAAACTACATCCTGCCTCATAGACTGTGTTAAACAAGGGTGACAGGGTGGGGATGTCTTTCTAAAAAGGTTTCTTTGGCTATTTAGGGGGAAATGTGTGAGTGGGAGAGAGAGAGGGAGAGAAAGGAAGAGAGAGAGAGGGCAAATGTGAACGAGAAAGGTAGAAAGAGAGAGAGGGGGGAAAGAGAGGTGGGAGTATTGGACTAAATGCCCAGAGTCCCAGGAGAATGAGGTTTAGAGGATTAGAATGGACAATGATTGGTAAGTTCTGAAGTGCCTAGAAAGGACTCAGTTGTCGATTTAGTAAGAGCGTAAGATGTAAGAATCAAAGATGGGTGTCCTGTTTACACATTTGGGATTTTTTCAAAAGGACTAGACTATGGGACAAGATCACAGAGGGGTTAAGGACTAGTTGGGTGTGAGGTACCTTTGAGACATCCAAGAGGAGGTGTTGGAATGAGGAAATGAAATTGTTAAATATCAGTAGCAAATGAACTCCAGACTGATCCTTCACTGCTCTTTTCCCTACCAAAGCTCTATTGACTGATTTCAAAAGGCAGAAGACAGTGTACATCTTCCCGTGGGATTCTGGGTATTTTGTCCACATTAGTGTTGTTGACACTGAGTCCACTTTGAAGTATTTGTTTCTTTTAAAAATGTGTTGCATTGGGTAGTCTGCAAAATGTTTTATGTTACTTCTAGATGGGTATTGAAGACTGCCTCTTAAGGTAGCATTATTACTTCAGGAGGCTGTAGCATATTCTGGTGTAACAGAACCATTTGCCAGGAAGGGTGCAGTTTTAGGGCTGCCATGGGTGATGACACTGTCTTTCTAGGAACATTTTATTTGAGCAGCACATTAGGGTACTTATTATAAAATAGATAAAACAGTAATTGAAGAGTAGCATGAAGAGAAGGAAAAATGATGGTAATTCCAGTTTTGAATGTTTTGCTCTGATTTGTATGTCATTCAGACAAATTATTCAGCCCAAAAAGTCACAGCTGGGCCATAACTAGGGGACTCCTGCATCAAACCTCTATACCATGCAACCTGGAAGCTACAGCCAAATATAGCAACAGAGAGGTCTTTCAACAGTGCAGGGATGCCTCCAGCTTGGAGATAATACCTTGCCAGGTGGGTATCTCCCTTCAGGATGCAACATAAATGCTAATCAATGTGTACATAATACAAACACAGTACATGTCTCTAGAAGGAAAAATACAAGAGCCTAAAGAATAAAAGGAGAAGTTGATCCCATTATGACTTCTAGTGGTCCTCTTGATGAATATGTGCTTCTGGGTTCTACAACACTGGGCTCTTTGGGTTTGTAAGTCCTTGATCTCATAAAAGCATTCTACCAGGAACCCAAAGAAAAGTGCATATTATACTAGCAATGGCTGTGCCACGGTTGCATGAAGTCAGTCACCATCTTGGCAGGGTGATGGTGGCTGATGAGGAGAAGGTAAAATTATTAACTATTCATCTTCCCTCCTTCTGCGGAAGATGACTACCACAGCTCAGGAATTGCCCTAGGCTAAAGGCTGGTGCTTTCTTTAAGGATATGTCTCCTGGGGCAGCCTATACTTCAAGGCCTGAGAACCTACGGGTATCAAGCTTGAGTCTATTGCTTCAATGGCTCAATGAGTTAGAAGGCTCATCCTACGAGGTTGACTGAGTCTTTGCAGTGGCTGCCTCTCAGTTAACCTCTCTCTTGTTCCTTCTCTGCAGAATTCAGTTCTTTATAGGTACTAGCAACCAAAACCACCCCTAATAACTTATTTGGCCTCATGGACAGCTGAGTCATTCCTATGAAATCTGAGGGAAGTGAAGTGTTTCAGGGGGCATGTCAAATAAATAACTGAAAATATGAGCTGGCATTTAGAAGAAATGTCCATTCTATAGTCTTGGAAGTCATCCATCTAAAGATAATAATGAAATTTGCTTAGGTGAGTTTTTCCATGGAGAATGATAGAGAAGGTTGTATTATAATGGAAACAAGAAGACACTGTGGTTTCTATAAATGTTACTGTTTAGTACTTGGTAAGAGTCTTGATATAAAGTAGGACAATAATTACCTATTATCTGGAATTAAAAATTATGTTGAAATTCTCAGGTTATCAAGATAATAATAGAAACCTGAATGAACAGTGTTTGTATTCTTATGACCTAAAGGGGAAGATAAGTAAGGTAGGGCCAGTTAGACCAGGGGTCTCATTATAGAGAGGAGGAGACATGCTGGGCTTCTGGTTATGGGTTTAAGAACCCTTACTGTCAACAAGATATTCTAATGATATGAGCCAGTAAAACAAGTAAACACTAGTTAGGGAAGGCAAACTTCAAATCATCATCTTGGAGAAAGGTCTAGAGTGGACTTTAGAAAAATCTGACAGACTTTGTACCTGACAGAGTAAGGCCACAGGGATGAGAGCCTTGTGGTAAGAAACAGAGGGCAGAGGATGGATTTCTTTCTCAAAACTTCATGTGTACAGTCCTGTCTCTTGCTGATGTGACACCAGGGAAAATAAAGTTAGCATTTTTAAAAAACTGTGTTGTCATGTCTTTATCCCTGGTGACCATCATTGCACAGAATGAGAAAATGTCAAAATCCTCCTGATGCAATAGTTTTTTTTTTTTTTCAGTTGATGTAAGACAGTGACATCTGGGATCTCCCAGTGACTCATTGCTGCTAACAAGGGTTGAAACTTCCCAAAGGATGGGTAGTTACCTAAGTATCAACAGAGAGTGTGTGGGGTGAGAAGAGCCAATGGGCAAGAGGTTCCCTGGGGAAACACTAGCAGCTGGAACTTGAAAGTGTTTTTCTACAAAGATAGTACCTTTCACCTAAATTTCCATTAAAACAATCTTGTATCTCTAACTTCCGAGGAATTTTGTTTGGATACTTTCAATTTCTTTTTTCTTTTTCTTTTTTTATTATTTATTACAATTTATTCACTTTGTATCCCAGCTCTATGCCCCTTCATCATCTCCTCCCTGTCCCACCTTCTCTCTCTCTTCTTTCCCTATGCCCCTCTCCTAGTAAACTGATAGGGGAGGTCTTCCTCCTCTACTATCTACTCTAGCCTATCCGGTCTCATTAGAATTGGCTGCATCATCTTCTTCTGTGGCCTGGCAATGTTCTCTCCCCCCCAGAAGGAGGTGATCAAAGAGCCAGCCACTGAATTCATGCCCCCTTACTAGGGAACCCACTTGGAGACTGAGCTGCCATGGGCTACATCTGAGCAGGGGGTGTAGGTTATCTCCATGCATGGTCCTTGGTAGGAGCATTGGTCTCTGCAGCGCCCCACCCCCCACCCTCAGCCCAGATTTTTTTGGCTCTTTTGGTCTTCTTGTGAAGTTCCTATCCCCTCCAGATTTTGTTTCTTTTTTATTGATTCTCCCTTAAAAATATTAAGTATACTTATTTATTTTTCTGAGACAAGGTCTCACTACATAGCCGTACATAGCTGGCCTGGAACTCACTATGTAGTTCAGGCTTGCCTCTGCCTCCTGAGGGCTGGGATTCAAGGAGTTTAGCAGCAATCCTCCCTTTATGACCATGCCCAGTATCTATTTTCTGGCCTTTGAAATGTGAAGGTCCATCATATTGCTGAGAAGCTCACTGGAAATGCACTCACATGGTATTTACTGCCTTGTTATCTCAGATTCATGCTCCCCTAGCCACCAAAACAAAGCAGCGAGGGGGGAAAAAGCACAAGGCTGGTTTATCAATCTTATGCTGGCTCCTATAAAATGTCACCAACTTAATAGTGCTGCCATGGCCACTTCCTGGCTCCAGAGAAAACATTTCAGCATTTCAGGTAAATTGAAGAAGCATCTTGCATTAGACAGGGATGGGACAGCGTTTTGAGGTCCTCCTACTCACAGTGTCTGTAGTTCAACAGCCTCAAGTGGTAACTTTTCACAGCATGGTAGACTCAGGTTAGACTAAGACCCAGTCGATTGATTCCATTTGGCCTTCTTTGTGCTTCATTGCTTCGTTCTCTGGTTCACCTGGAAGGATGTTGATAACAGTTTACTTGATGATGTGTGGGAAGGCTCCCTCCCTTGTTTCTACCTTTCTAGCTTGTGGTTTTCTTTCTGCTTAACTTCTGTCTTGTTTCCTGTGGTAATTGTTTTGATCAGTCTTTGCCTTTGTGAAGTCTGTTCACTTGAAACTCTGAAATGCTTCACTGGTGGGTAACAGTGGTATAATTTTGGGACTCCATGAGTCTGAGATTCCCAGCAGTAACACCTTATCCACCTCTTTGCCAGGACCATGTGTAAACAAAAAGGGAGGTTATGTTGTCATAAATTATAGCTATGCACTAAGCCTCAGCCCAATTTATTTTAAATCTCACTAGAGTAGATAACTCTTTCGTCACTTTCAGGGTTTATCTGAAAGTGTTTAATGCTGTTCTTTCTGTGAGAACAAATTAATGCTATGATTCAAATTGCATCCATCTTTTAGGTTAATAAGATTTTCTACCTTTCATGATTAGATTGGGTATTTTACAACTCAGTGGCCTGAGTTTAATCTTCATAACTGCAAAACAATAGCAGTGTATTACTTCAGAACATTGAAGCAAAAACCAAAGACAACCTAGTATGTGGACGAGTCTTTTAATTTTGAGTTGTAAGCTTGGAGTTTCAAAATTTGGATAGCTCTCTACCAAAGGCTTGATCGCAAGTCTTAATATCTGCTCTGGTACATCTTTACGTTGACCCCCCCCAGAGGTCCTCCTTGGCATACTCCTGTCCTGTTGCTTGTTTTCTCCTCCACTCAATGTCCATCCCATTTGTTCATCCAAACCAGCATTGATAATATCCACCTGTGTCCTCCTTCCTGTATATCCTCCCTCGGAGTATAGATTTCAACATGACCTGTAGAGGGCAAGAAGTGATGATAGAAATGGAGGAGGTTGGTGAAACTTGGAGAGAACAAGAGCTCCACAATGACTAAACTGAGCAGGGCACAGGGGTCTTGTATGAGACGGTTTCTACAACCAAGGACCACGAGTGGATGTGTCCTGGAACCCCTGTGCAGATGGGACCCAGGATAGCTTGGTGTAGGACTGGAGGGCC
>CM053764.1:193521-208886 GCA_028658305.1 Pachyuromys duprasi
TTTGGTTGTTTCCTCTCTGTTTATCTTTGAATGTTCCTCTATGTGGGCAGTTAATTTCTTCTCCATTTCTTTGAGGGCCTTGTTCATTTCCTCTTTTTGTCTCTCCTTTTGTTCCTCCAATATCTGCATAATCAAAACATAATTTTCCTGTGTCTCTGCTGAATTAAAATCTCCACTGCTTTTGGGTGTTTCTGGTGGGGCGACGGTGTCCTGATTTTTGTTGGGTGAGTTCTTTCACTGATTTCTGGGCATTTGTTTATATATAATCAGGGAGCTCTTTGTGCTTTAAGGCTGTACTTCAGTCTGAAACTATCAATCTCTTGTGTCACGAGTATTCTTCAAGAAGATCAGGGATTTCCAGTGGTTTGTTAGTGTGTGTTGTTGTCTCAGTTGAACTCTGTTGTGGGCTCTGTGTGCCCGGCTTCGTGCTGTGTGCTAGAAGCTGTGAGCACTGCAGGCTGGTCACCCCTCTGGTCTGGAGGTTTTACTCCTCCCTCTGTGCTAGAGTCTGAGTGTCCAGGTTTGAGATGTCAGCTGGGGGCAATGTGCTCTGCCCTGGGCTTGCTGCTAAGGGCTCTCCCCTGGACCTGAGATTTGGCACCCCCTTCTAAGCCAGGGGCTGTGCACCATGGTCTGAAATGATATTTGGGGCACACACAGTGGGTTTGGGTTGGTTGCAGGCGTTCCGAGCAGTGTGCACCCGGTGTATGCAGGCCTGTTTGAAATGGTGCCCGAGGCTTTTTCTGTCCCGTGGACACACACACAGACTGAGGTTTTTGCTGGCGGATGCGTGCAGTGTGCGCCCGCAGTGTGCAGTCTGGTCAAAATGGTCCCCTGACCTTCTCAGTCTGAGGTGGTTCTGGCGATCGGTGTGTGCCTGCCGTACACCGCGGGTTGAAGCACAACCCGGGTCCTTCCCAGACTTGCCCGCGGACTCACACAGGGACTGAGGTTTTTGCTGGCAGAGGCATGCAGTGTGTACCCGCAGTGTGCAGGTCAGTGAAAACGGTACCAGGTTCCTTCTCAGACTGCCCGGGAGACTGTGTGATCCAGTCTATTATGGCGGCTGCGGGCGCCCAGCGCGTCTGTTCATTAAGATCAGAGCTGTGCGCCGCTGGTCACCCGGCATAATAACTGGGTGTCCCTAGGGTTTTCCCACTTGATTTTCTCACCATAGGAGTTCCGCTCACCTGGCAATCACAAATACTGGCATTTTACGTCCCAGAGTTCAGTCTCCTGGTCACTGCGTTGTTTCTGCTGTCTTACTCCTCAGACACAGTGTCCTCTCGTGGTAGCCATCTTGGATCTCCCTCATGCTGGGATTTTGTCTGGCTTGAATTTGTGCAGGCCTTTTGGGTGCTTTTATATTCTCTGTGTTCAAATGTGCATAAGCTCTATAGTGTCTGGGAAATGCTATTTCCTTGGAGTCATCTACTACTTCTGGCTCTTACAATCTTTTTGTCCCTTCTTCCACACAACTTCCTGAATTGAAGGGAGAGGTTTGATAAAGACATTTAGACAGGCTATTTTCTTATACAACACAGGACCACAATGTACTGGGTCCTCCCATATCAGTCATTAATCAAGAAAATATCCTACAGACATATATAGGCCAATCTTATGGGGGCATTTTCTCAATTGAGAGTCCCTCTTTCCAAATGACTTTAGTTTATATCCAATTGACATAAAATTTATACAGTATATACCAAATAAGAGTAAAAAATGGGAAGGAAGCAGTACTTAATAAAGTAAATAAATAAAAGAATTTCTGCAGCCATTTAAAGTACAAGGCCTGGAGGGCCTATGAATCTTGTGGTTTCTTTACTGGCTGAAGCTGGGAGACAGGAAATTGAGACTCATGCAAGGTGGGTTTTTTTCATTAATTAATTAACTTTATATCCCAATCAGAATTTCCCCCCCTTCCTCTCCTTCCAGTTCTTCCTTCTCCTCTTTCTCCCCATATGCCCCACCATTTTTTTCTCAAAGAAGGGGAGACCTCCCATGAATATCAACCCGAACTGGCCTATCAAGTAGGACTGGGCACATTTTGTTCTATTGAAGCTAGACAAGGTTGTCCAGTTATGGAAAAGGGATTCAAAGGCAGGAAATGCATTCAGAGACAGCTCCTGCTTCTGCTGTTAGAGGTCGCAAATGAAGACCAAGCTTTACGTGTTACATCTGTGTGGGGGGCCTAGGTCCATCCCATGGATGCTTGCTGGTTGGTGGTTCCGTCTCTGTGAGCCCTAAGGGCCCAGGTTAGTTGATTTTATACTTTTTCTTATGGTGTTTTTGTTCTTTCTGACTCTTTCAACCCTTTCTCCCCTCTTCCATAAGATTCCCAGAGTTCTGCCTAATGTTTGGCTGTGGGTCTTTGCATCTATTTTCATCAACTGTTAGGTGAAGCCACTCAAATAACCTGTCTGCCAGTAGAGCAGAATATTATTAATAGTGTCAGTATTGAGCTCTCTCTCTTGGCATGTGATTCAAATTGGGTCAATTATTGGTTGGCTGTGTTGAAGGTTTTGTGGGTGGGTTAGTGTTCCCCTCCTTCTACTGGCTGCAGGAAGCAGCTACTTCAGGCTCCATATCCCCTGATGCTAGAAGTCTCAGCTAGGGGGAACTGATTTGGTTTGGGCCATTATTTTGTGCTATACTCATTCACACACAGGAACTGAGCCTACACATCAACTTTATTATTGAACAGGAGCTTCCAAATTTTATGTGTTTGTAGGAATTTTTTTCTGTATTTTGGAAACTTTAAATAAATGCATATTGTACACAACAGTATTCATTGAGTATGGGTTACTAACAGTATGGTTTGTGTCATTAATGATACATTGAAAGAGCTTGACCCAATTAAAAAAAATAAAAATACCAAAGGCCTTAAGTGTGTGTCTTTAGGGAAGACTTCCTTGGCAGCAGACTTGAAGCCCTGTAGTAGTAAGGGCCTCTGCCTTACTGGGAAATTATGGTTGACAATAACTTCAACTTAAGTTTTTTAAAAATCATTTTTTGGCAATGTTACACATCTATACAGTGCACTCTGTTTACTCTTACACAGCACCCTTTCCTATCCTCACTCCTATTGTTCCTCCCTCCCTCTCTACAGGTCCCTTTCCTATATTCATGGTTTTATGTTTTATTTTGTGCTTTTAACCAACATTTTTTGTGTGACCATGGGTTTGCAGCTCTCTATTGGAGCTGGGTAGGCTTGCCTTTGGGTATATAGCTAATTGGGTAATAAGACTGTTGCTGAAGACATCACATTGGTTGGAAGATACAGAGAAATAGAACTGCAGCTGAGCTGGTAGCTTCCTCCCTCTGATCAGCTTTCATAGCACTACGGGTACTATGCAGCCTTTTGGGGGAGACAAGGTATCAGTTGTCCTATTAAACTCTGAACCCTACAAAAGACAATGCCAACCAACCAAGCAAGTTGTAATTTTGTCCATTATGGTCTACTGGTGCAGTAGTAGCACCAGGATGGGGCTAACTAATTATTCTCACATGAGATTTGAAGCCTGCTCCATAGGAGCAGATTAAATGCTTAACATTGTAAAAAACATGGCTGATGAGATCTTAGGCCCCAGTGGCAAAGTTGCTAGTGCTATTTAGCTAGACTGACATGGTGTCAAACTGCCTTCTAACTGTTAATATAAATGATACTGGGTTTTATTGTAACATTTGAATACTTATATAGAATGCGTTTTGATCATACTCACCCTCATTACCATTTGTTGTCTCCCTTTTTCTCCTGGTAATCTCCTTTATCTTCCGATCTAGTTCCCCCTTCCATTTTTATGTCTTAATTAAACTAGGGTTGTTTACAAGAACATGGTTATTTACAGCACTATCGATACCTTATTAGTGGATACATCATTGAAGTAAAACCCTCTCTCATTTAGTGATCGCTTGCTGCCTATAAATCCTTTGAGAGGTATATGGCATCTTGAGCCTCCACTACCCCACCACCATGACAGATTGATGCCAGAGCCCAGTCTTGTGTAGATAATTACAGGTACTGGGAGTTCAAAAGTGTGTCCAACAGTCATGTGCTCAGAAAACAATGTTTTGCAATACCTGCCCAAGAGTGCAGGACCTTATATCCCTTCTATCTCATCTTCCAAGGTGTTCACTGAGCCTTGGAGGGCGTGTTTGAGCATCTCATTTAGAAGGGAGCATTCAGCACTCACTTATTCTCAGTACTTTGATCAGTTATCAGCCTTCAGTAACAATGCCCACTGCTAAAGGAACTTTCCCTGACCAAAGCTATAGAGCAATAATCAAGGAGCATAAATATAAATGTTTGGAAGGTGATTTGACATGTACATGGTGTCTATTTAGCAAAGCCACAGCTGTGGCTTCCCCATTAGGGCATATGAGACTCCAAAAGTTAATTCCAACTTTACATTAAATCAAAAGTTATTTTTGTGAAACTTCTTACTCATGACTTACATTCACCTCCCCCAAACATACACATACAAAAATGAAAAGCTAGGCTTTATGCTTGAGGAAAATGATGTAGTATTTGTCTTTCTGAGTCCAGGCTACTTCACTTACTAGAATTTCCAGATCTATTCACTGCCTTGCAAATTTCATAATTTTATTTTTCTTAACAGCTGAATAATATCACATTGTGTGTTTGTTGATAGACATCTAGACTTATTCCATTTCTTTGCTTTTGTAAGTAGAGAGGCAGTAAGCATGAATACTGGATGTTTCTGAAAGGGAAAAAACATAAAAATGGGACTGCCATATACCCCAAGACCAAACTATAACATTCCTGGGCATTTATGCAGACTCTATATTCTACATCAGAGGTACTTGCACACCCATTGCTTAATTAAACTTAATTTGCAGGTGACACCATAGGCTCTTTCTAGAGGTTTTGAAGGGGCCTAAGGGCTCACTCTGACTCCCTTGGAGAAGGTGGCATGGTGGGTCCTGGTGGGGGCAGAAGATGCATATGCTTTATGAGGTCTCTCTGCTTAGGAATAACTAATGAGCAGACTCTTGCAGATATTTTTAGTTACAAGAGTTCCCTGGGCAGGGGCTCTGGTTCACACATTTTAACCACTCAGAACATGTTTCTATTGTCCATCTATAAGACTGGTATGAACCCATAGCAGGCACTGCTGTTAACACAGCAGTCATGTCACCATTCCCTCTTAGCCATTCTTTCTTCCAGAGCCTGCATGTGTTCAGGCAGCCATCCCACTTTCTCATGTCCAAATGTTCAAGGAAGCAGTCTGCTCTTTGAACCTCAGCTGTTGCTCCTGGCTAGTCTTTGAGTCCCATTCCTCTTTTCAGTGGCTACTTATTAAGAGGTGTTGTTGCCCACATCTGGTTAGTAGGATGTAAGGAGAGAATGCAATGGGAGAGGAGCCATCTGAGACACCTTTATTGCTAAATAAGAAATACCAGGAAAGGTGACATTTCTCAGCTTGCGTACTTTGCTATCTCTGGACTTGAGCCTAGGCTGCTTCTAGCCATCTGGCTACTGGCAGGAGGGTGAAACCCATGCATGAAGAACAAAGTCATGTAGGAAGAAGAGCGTTGGGTTTCTGAATGGCTTGTTTTTGTAAGCCATGGACAATAGTTTTAGTTGGAGTTTTCAATGACTAGTTGTTGAAGTCATACTAATAGTGGCAGCTTTTTAGAAAAAACATGACACTTGGATGGAACACTGTCAGAATAATGCCATGTGTAATATTTCACTCATAGCACTACTGGACATGAGAGGAATTCTCAGTCTACAGAGGCTGATTGGCAGATTGGACCTCCAGGGATGTGAAGAAGTTGAAGTACTGCAGGCCCAGAGCCTAACTAATTATAACATATTTTGGGTTCTCTTTAGCCTCCAAAGTAGTCATCTTTACTTACCTCTGTGTCAGATCTAACAATCTGTGACTAACAAGACAAAAACCTATAGAAACCTCTTGGAATGTATTGATTTAGCAAAACAACCAGAAGGCTAAGCACATCAGATAGCATCTGAGACTACAGCTGAAAGTTTTCTATGTTATTGAACTACCTGTTTAGTGTTTCTGCTCATGTATTTTAAAGTACCTTGATTTATGGCTTTCTTTGTTCTGTCATTATAAAAACACCAGGAAACTACTTCCATGTTGAAAACAGCATTTGGGGCTATTCAAATCTGTGTTCTGTGGCCAAAGTCACTCATATTTGGCTCCAGAGTAAACTACCTCTTACCTCGCCTGAGGTGAAAGCTGTGTTTTTGCTCCAGCAGAGACCATCCTCTATGGCTATGGTAAGTGTACCACACATTTGGCAATTATCCTGTGAGGAATGAGCAAGGGTTTCCCATGACAAATCCCACTCTGCATGTAATAAAGTTTCTTACAGATCTTTTTTTTTTTCAGAGCCTGGGAAGTGGCTAAAAGTAGCGACACTGATAAGCAATCAAGAACTCTGGAAGAGGGCCATCTAACTCATGGCATAAGGTACAGAGGAGAAATGGGTCTATCTATTATTTATGGAGAATCCTGTAGCTGAACACATGTGTGAGGAGGTGCCCATGGCTATGACCAGTGGTTCTAGACCCATTGGTAGCTTGTCTGAGGACTGCAGACCTTCTCTAGGCCTCCTCTTACCCTGATCACTTGCCTTTGATAGACATCAGCTGACCTACCCTTCCAGGGACATATCTCTGTCTCCACACCTAAAGCCACAGGAACATGAGTGTTTTCTTCCCTAAAAACATTGTCCATCTGAGGTCAGCTCAGATGAGTGATTTTGTCAGCTTGGTGACTTTTTTTTTGAAGTGAATGGGTCCATCAGGGCTTGTGACTGTTTTCTCTGAATTGTTTTCTTCTCTCAGGGAGGAATCCCTGTGCTCTGATTCAAGCTGCCAAATGTATTTGCTTGTGTATGAAGTCAGTGAAAAGGAGCAGAGGAGATCAAACCTCTGACACGTTGTCTTAAAATAATGAGCTGTCAAGCTACCGAAGACAGGCATTTTAAACCCTCCCCCCACCTCCCATCTCTCAGACCCACAATTGGGATTTGGTGATTTTATATAAAATTCAAATGACTGTTTATATGGGAGCTTGCTATTATGGAACCCCAGATGACAGCGTCCTGAAAGAACCATTTAGCTAAAGTTCTCCAGCAAAAGCAGTGGAGAATCAAGAGCCCTGGGGCAAAGAGCCAATTGTTGTGAACCCTGTCAGTCATATCTGCTCCATAGCCTCCATCCTCTCTGTGAGAGACAAAGGGCCCCAGATGGGAGGAATGCTTGCAGGCATATTGGACACACTCCTGTGACTGGCTTGTCCTTGCTGTGGCATCATTGGGCACATGGTAGCAAGGGCTTGTTGAACAAGCTGCTAGTGGCCTAGAGATCAATGTCCAGTGCCTTTTAAGGGTTGCTTTTGACTCTGTGATCATGAGCACCATGGCTGCTATGACTAAGCCAAGGAGCTGAGGAAGAGGACACATGTCTGCTAGGACTTGTAACAAGTACTATGAGGGTAAAGGGTTAAGGATAAAAGGGTAAAGCTTTTTTTTTCTTTTAGTATAGAGTAGCCTTTCTTCTTTTGTACAGAAGATAAATGCTGATTTATAAAAAAGTTATTGCAGAGGGTGAAGTATATAAAATATTTCACTTTTCACATTTGACACTGTGGAAATTGCTTTTCAGTGCGACTTATCCAAATGATCCCCTGGGCTTATGTAGTTACCTCTCTTCTGAAAGGAGAAAAGCTCTGCCTGTGTTCTCCCATATCATTTTGTATTCCTACTAGGTGCCCACAGCATCAAGTTCACTACTTGCCAATGAGAAGTAACAAATCGGAACTACGTGAAGGGATCCAAATGCATCCATAATTGTGAAAGACAGAACAGTTGCTTAGGGCATCTTCAAAGCTGGGGCAAAGTGAGGAAGAAAAAAAAAATCCAGAAAACTGCTTCTAACATAAGCCTATTTTTAAGTGTTGTGTCATTTTGAAAAAGTACATTAATTTTTATAAAAGGAGATTACTTAATCTTAGGGCTAGTGTGCAGGCCCTTTGAAACCTTAGTTCAGCCAAGACCTTCGCCTGGAAAAGGTGTGAGAGCAAGCTGAAGGGATTGCTGATGCTAAGCTACGTCCAGCTGTTTTGGACTCAACATGTAAGAAAGAGCCCCATGTCTCAGCTGAACTGTTAAAGCAATGTGATTCTACCCTGTGGTCCCATGACCCATAATCCACACCAGCTCCTTGCTGACAGACAGGTTGTGGGTGGGGGAGCCACAAAGGACACTGGAAGGGCAACAGAGATCAGCAGCCTCACTCTGTCTTGAGTCACCATGATAACTTATTAAAACACAAATTGCCCATCCCTATTCTCATAGATGGACAGCCTATACATCTAGGTTTGGGATTTAGAGTCATTCATCATTTTTGTAAAATTCAGACAAATACAGTGATCCTCTTAGGATTTACCTTCTTGTCCAAAATGACACAGTGGCAGAGATGCCTGGAAGCTGGCACCTGCTACCAATCCTTGTCAGGTGAATACACTTAGTAGAGCTGTTTTGTAGGATGACAACAGTTTGCCTAGAAAGCTTGTTACATGTAAAAATAGTATATTTTGTGGAATTTAGACCTTAAAAATACTAGACTATCCCTTCTTGGTCAGATCTGATGTGGCCTACCTAGGCTGGTCTCAGACTCACTATGTAGTCAAGGATGGATAACCTTGAACTTTTTATTCTCCTGCTTTTACCTCCCATGTTTTTTGGATTATAGGTGGAAGCCACCATTTTTAATTTATATAGTGCTGGGATGGAACCTGGGGTCTCATGCATGCTGGCAAACAGTCTGCCACAGAACTACACCCCCAGGCCCTATCCCACAGTTCAAGATTTATATACTTTATATTCTTATTACACAGAAGGGAGATTTCACAGAATAGATATATGGCATGTTATTTAATGAACAACCATTAAATTTACTTTAACCTCTCTGTTATTATAATCGCCAATGTTTTTGAGGTTTTTGGTTTTATTTTTCATTATCATGTATCATATATCTTTGGTCATTTGTCAGTAATTTTCTAATTCCTGGTGAGTCCTGGCTATATAACATGAAGGGAATTTTAGTTGAAGTGAAAATAAAATTGGGTCATTATTTGATCTTTAGCTGCATTTACATGCAAGGGAAATTTTTGCAGTAGAAACTTGATCAAGAATATTGCCTTCAGAGGTTGGAGAGATGAGTTGGTGGTTAAGAGCAATTACCGTTTTTGCAGAGGACAAGAGTTCGGTTCCTCTCACCCACTTCAGGTGGCTCACAACATGTGTGACTCCAGCTTCAGGGACCCACTTCCCTGTCCCACAAACACTGCAGTCATGTGCATAAACCCACACTCACACACACACTTAAAACTTTTTTAAAAAACGTTGTTTTTACATGTTGACAAAACATTGGGGTTTGTAGAATTAGACTTCTTGGAAGTAGCAGGTAGAGTTAGATTAACTGCATTAGCATTTCTCCTCCAGTATTGTCTAACTTGGTCTTTCTGGTGAGAGATGCAGCAAATACAGCCTGGTTCTCTGCGTGGTGAAGGCCATGGATGCGTGTGTGCCTGATGCCAGCTGTTGATGTCTCTGTGGAAGGATCAAAGTATGTAGTCAGGGCCATCACACCTTCCATTCCTCTTGCTTTCATGGACTGTTCTCCCACCTGTAAGCTGTCAAAGTCTCTGACTCTGTCCTGGGCATTCACAGTTATTATCTTCCAGAGCAGCAGCAAATGCCTTCGGAAGCACTTTTTCTCATTTGTGATGGGAGTTTATTTTCTGCCAAGACTTCTGAGACTGGGAGTGTAAACAGTGCCCTTGCTGTGGCTAGCAATGTGGCAGCGACTTCATTACCAAACTGGCCATACATGCAGACCCATCACTCAGGATCACATAGTGGTTCTGCCTTACACTTAGTTGATAGCCATCACCTGTGGTCAGAGCACAGCTTGGGCCTCATTTCAAAGTTGGCTCATTTGCATTTCCTACACATCCTCTTAGGTCTAGCTAGTCTACTTGTTTCTCTGACAGATAATCTAAGCCAGGGAAACCTTGGAATAAATATGTATTAACTCTTGAGTACAAAGGCACTGTGTGCTCATTATGCAAATTCAAATGCTCCAGACAGCTGTAATGGAGGACCCCCTCACTCTGTCCCACTGCAGAGGTCCCAGTAGTTCTAAGTGAGCTGAAGGAGCTGGCCCTCTGGATTTTCTGCACCCATAGTCTTTCAGGTGCTCAAACTCAATATGAGAAATATTAGTGTGACATAGGAGAGATGAATTTAGGTGGTGGGGAGGTGACCATTTCATCTTATGTTTTTGGGGCTGGGGACTGAACCCAGATTTTCTGCTCACTAAGTATATACTCGGCCACTGAGCCATACCCCTCAAGCTCCATATTTTATTTTGATAATCTGCATTTGTTTTTGAGTGTAGCAGAGAAACATTCACATTGACGTCAAGATTCCATGATTATAATTATTTTTCTGTTGAGGTTCATTCATGTAAAAGTTGATCTCAAGAAAACACTTATTAGTGTTACAAATGGTACCCTAATACCTGAAGGAGTTACATTTTTATAAGTGTTTATTCTTACTTTAGCTAGCTTATTTTTTACAATTACTCTATAATTTTTTCTTTTATGGACCGTATTGGGCTTGTTATTATCTCAGAACACATTCATTTCATTATTTTAAGACAGTTTTATGGCATGTGTGTGTATGCATGTTTTGTGTGAAGGTCAGAGGCAGCTTTTAAGAGTCTGTTGTCTTGTTCCATGTGAGTTTTGGGGTTAAAACTCTAGTTGTAACCCCTGCATGGTAAGCACTTTTGTCCTCCTGGCCATCTTGATGGTTCACAAGTCATTCTTTTCTTTTCTTTTTTCTTTTTTTTTTGCTTTTATTGAAAGTAGCTTTTTTCCTCACATAATCTTACCGATTACAGTATCCCTTCCCTCTAATCCTCCCAGTTCTTCCCTATGTCCCCTTCCATTTAAATCTACCTCCTTTCTGTCTCTCACTAGAAAATAAATAGGCTTTTAAGGGATAATAATAAAACAAAATAAAGTATAATTATAAAACAAAAACTAATACATTGGAATAGGACAAAACAAATGAGCAGAAGGAAAAGAGCCCAAGAAAAGGCCCAATAAGCAGATACAGACACAGAGACCACCTCATTTGCACAGCCAGGAATTCCATAAAAACACAAAACTGGAAACCATAATACATATGCAAAAGACACTCTATCTGCCTCTTTTCCCACAGGATTCCCTGAGCCCTGAGGGGGAGGGATTTGATAGAAACATCTCATTTGGAGCTGAGTGTTCAAGGTCTCTCACTCTCTACATAATGTCTGATTGTGGGAGTCTCTGTGTTTGTTCCTATCTGTTGCAGGAGGAAGATTTTCTGATGATAGGCAAGCAAGCCACTGATCAAAGAGTATAGCAGAGTGTTATTAAGAGTCATTTTTGTTGCTTTTTTTTCTTTTTAAAGACTAGTAGTATTTGAATTTACCATAGTCCCTTGGTCACCCAAGCAGTGTTCAGTATAGATTCCATCTAATGGGTCTTAAGTCAAATCAGACGTTGGTTAGTTACTCTCACAAGCTTTGTGCCACCATTGCACTAGCATATCTAACAGGAAGGACAAATTTTAGTTCCAAGGGTTTGTGGTTGGGTTGGTGTTTATATTTCTTCTTTGGTAGCGTGTAGAGAACTTTCTATATAACAGACACTAAAACAGGGCTGAAGGCTCTATGTAGTCACAAACTCAACTTCTCTACGCTCAATGACCTGTATAGTTGCTGTCTTCAGAAAATAAGGCCTTTCTGTGGAAAGCAACCTACAGTCTTGACAACAGTCTGTAGTTTAGATCTGTAGAAACGGCCCCTTCATGCACTCCAGCAGTTCATCAATGGGGGTAGATGTTGGGGTGGGTCAATTCAAAGTCCTGGATCTGGGCCTGGGAGATATCTGAGCTGGTTAACCCCCCAGCTCTCCTGCTTTCATATCCTTGGGTTGCTCACTCACAACCCCTGCAGCCAAAGTCAGCTCTACCCTGCTGTCCAGGTGAGGTACAGGGCCCACTCCCTGACTATTGTAGCTAGTGAGGGACAGGGACAGTTTCCCCCCCTCTCATGCCCTTGGGGACAGCTCACCTGCAACCCACACATCCAGGACCAACTCTACTATGCTGTCTAGGTGAGATGTAGGGCCTATTCTCCTGAGTGCTGCATTTGGTGAGAGGCAGGGTTAGTTCTCCCACTCTGATGACTTTGGGGTCAGCTTTCCTGCCACAGGTGGCAAGGGGTAAGAGGGGGCATCTCTCCATTTTCCTTGTCACTGTACAGACAAGTTGACAGGTCAGCTCTCCCATGCTCTCAGGACCAGCTCACCTGTGCCCCTCCCACCACAGTCAGCTCTACTGTGCTGCCCAGGAGAGGTGCAAGGCCCATTCGCCGGAGTGCTGTAGCTGGTGAGAGGCAGGGACAACGTTCCTACTCTCATGATGCCAGGGCCAGGTCTCCCATCTCCTGCAGGTGGCAAGGGAGAAAGGGGAGAAGGGTATCTCTCTCTCATCCATGCTACTGCACAGGAGATGAGTCACAGAGTCAGTTCTCCCATGCTCTTACCCTCAGGCTGGCTCACCCACAACTCCCACATTGTTCTGGGTTGCTTTCCCAAGTACTGCAGCTTGGTAGGGGCAGGATCAGCTTTCCTGTTCTTGTGCCCTCAGGGCCAGCTCTCTCACAGTGTCTAGGTGAGGGGTGGGGCCAACTCTGTACAGCCTTCAAATATTAACATGTTCCTGGATGTTCTCCTGGCCTTTGGTGTAACAGATCACTGCTGCTGCAAAGCCATGGACCCAGACATGGCCCCTGGTGGCAACACAGACCAGGACCCCACCATGCTCCCAGATGGCATCACTGGCTACTCACATTACGCTGTTACTCACTACCTTTGAGTCTCTAGTTTTTCCTCTGTTCATTGTGCACACATCCTTCTGCTTTTCTTTCTTTTCCTTTTCTTCATCACTTACTTGCTCCTCTCAGAGGCACCCAGGGTCTCTGAGTTTCTGGAGTCATCTCAGGAGTAGTCTCAGGTGTGCTATGCCCAACCTGTGCATTATGGCACTGGGCAGGGGTCATCTCAGGCATGGTCTGATCCCTTAGGGTCTGCACAATTCTGGATTGGTGGTCATCTCAGGCTAGTTCCCTGTTTGGGTTTCTGTTTGGTCTATGGTCGTCTTAGGCATGCTCCTCTCTCTGACTGCTCAAGGGACTCCATGTGAGGGTAATCTGTCTTAGGCTCATTCCTGCCTGGGTCCCATGGGTCCCAGGAAGGTTTCTTCTATTCTTGGGCTCACTTCGTGCATGGCACTGCATGTGCTGTCATCTCAGGCTCATGGTTTTTGTTTTTTTCAGGGAGCATTAGGCTAATAATCATTCAGATGTTCATAGGCCAGAACACTGAGCATAGACATAGCCTCTCTCCTCTCTGTCACCTACTGTACATTGCAATTCTATGGCCTACTGTAGTAGGATTGCTGGGCTCTAGGGGAGATATATTGTCCTGACTGTTATTGATTGTTTCACACTGTTGTTTAAGTATCTTGATTTGGGAAGATTGTAATTCTAGGTGCTGATATCTATTCTTGTATTTGTTGAGTGGGTGTCTTGTTGCTTGGTTTCTATTGTCCTCTCTGGTTCTTAAGAAGATGTGGTGGCTGCTTGCTGCTTGGTAGGGAATTTTATGATCCTGCTAACTGTGGTCGCTAGAGGTTCTGGGTAAAATGTGTGTGTGTGTGTGATTTAGCTCTAGGTATTGAGAGCTGACACTTAGGAATGGTGGTAGGTGGTGGTGGTGCTGACACTTAGGAGAGGTGGTGGTGGTGGTGGTGGTCTGCAGAAGGAAGAAAAGCAGGGTGTTCCATCAGGATCTGCTTAGTTCCCTGGGGATGGGGATAGTGAGTGAGTGGCGCCACAAAACAGGTAGTGTGCTAGAGAGCTAGAGATGAGACCTGGGGACTGGATATCCAGGAGTGGAGGGAGAGTGAAGATCTGAAGCTCTTTTACCTGCCTTGCTGGCCTTATTGGTTCACTGGCAGGCTTGGTTAGCAGGTTCCCAGGGGATAACTACTAGAGTTGGGAATTGGGATAGAGAATGACTGGGAAGGAAGGTTGGAGAAGATCTGAGTGATCCACCAGCAATGAGGACAGGAAGGAAGGGAAAGCTGCAGCAGGTGGTCTGATACAGAGCCAAGGATGAGGCTAGGGGATTGGATTTGGAGTGGAGGAGGAAGAGGTGAATATGTGTAGCTAGCTTCCCCCCTTCCCTGTAGGTAATTGCCTGAGGGTTCCCACAGAATGCCTGCTGGAGTTGGGGTCTCTCATTTTATTCTTTTTAATGGCAACATTTAGTGGAGTGACATTGCCTAGATGCACCAAAAGTCATTTAGAACCATATAATGAATGTATGCTGATGTCAAACTTCTTTGCAATTCTAACTATGTTGTGAATATATGTTATGCATGCATATTGTGTGTAGTCACACACTTTTTTATAAATTTATTTATTTTTATATCAATCACAGGTTAGGTACTTTGCATCCCAGGCGTAGCCCCCCTCCTTCATTCCCTCCCACCCTCCCTCTCCCTCTCTCTTTTCCCTCCTCCCCGTCCACTCCAAGTCCACTAACGGGGGAGGACCTTCTCCCCTTCCATCCAACCCCAGCTCATCCTGTCTCTCAGGGCTGGCTGCAATGTCCTCCCCTGGGATCTAGCCAGTCTGTCACTCCCCAGCTTGTATGGGGGAGGGTCAAAGAGTCAGCCATCAAGATCATGACTGAAACAGTCCCTGTTTCCCTCACTAGGGTCTTCAGTCCGACACCAAGCTATCATGGACCCCATCTGAGCGGGGGTTCCAGGCCACATCCACACATGGTCCTTGATTGTGGAAACCGTCTCATACAAGACCGCTGTGCCCTGCTCAGTTTGGTCTTTGTGGAGCTCTTGTTCTCCCCAAGTCTCATCAACCTCCCCCATTTCATTCATCACGTCTTGCCCTCTGCCAAAGGCTTGATCGAGAGTCTTAATATCTGCTCTGATACATCACTACATTGACCCCCCCTCCCAAGAGGTCCTCCTTGGCATGCTCCTGTCTTGTTGCTTGTTTTCTCCTCCACTCAATGTCCATCCCGTTTGTTCATCCAAACGAGCATTGATCATACCAACCTGGGTCCTCCTTCTTGTATATCCTCCCTAGGTGTGTAGATTTCAACTTGACCTTCCTATCCTATAAGTCTATATAAGTGAGTATATACCATACGTTTCTTTCTGCT
>CM053764.1:209386-233687 GCA_028658305.1 Pachyuromys duprasi
TTTAGTATCCAGCCACTTTACTGAAGGTGTTTATCAGTTGAAGGAGTTCTCTGGTTGAATTTTTGGGGTCACTCATGTATATTATCATATCGTCTGCAAATAGTGATACTTTGACTTCTTCCTTTCCAATTTGTATCCCCTTGCACACATTTATTTATACAGAGCTAATTCCTAGAAATGAGATATCAAGGATACTTACTATTAAAAATAGAATTTATTTTCCCTACAAAGGTACAATGTGAATATACACTTCTACTGACCAAATGAGATTGTTTCTGTATACTTATCCAAACTCAGGCATGATATACCTCTTTAATAATTGCTGGATTAAAAATGATATTATTTTAGAGTCCTTTGTCTTACTGACATAGAATGTTTTCTTGTACATTCTTGTGGCAGCTCTATTTCTTTGGTGAATTTCTAGTTTATAGTTTTTTCTTTTTTTAATTTTTAAAAAATTTATTCGCTTTGTATCCAACTGTAGCCTCCTCCCTTGTCCTGTCCCAATCCAGCCCTGCTTCCCTCTTCTCTTCCCATGCCCCTTCCCTAGTCCACTGATATAGAAGGCCCTCCTCCCCTTCTATCTGACCCTATCCTAACAGGTCTCATCAGGACTGTCTGCATTGTCTTCTTCTGTGGCCTGGTAAGGCTTTTTCCCTCAGGGGGAGTTGATCAAAGAGCCCACCACTGAATTCATACTTTTGCCAATTTTATTTTTATATAGTCCTTGTTTTTATATCTCTCTGTAGATTTTTATAGCTTTCTTCATAACTATCAGATCTGTGAGTGGTAGCACACACCTGTAATCTAGCACTTGGGAGCAGGTGGAGGTAGGAAGATCAAGAGTTCAATGTTACCTTCACTCATATAAAGAGTGTGAGGCCAGCTTTGGTTATGTCAGGCCATGTTTCAAATCCCAAAAAGAAAAAAAAACACTTCAAATCAGTCCATTTATTGTTTGTTCAATCTGAAAGAATCCCCTTAAATTTCCCTGTTTACAGTGAACTGTAATTTTGCTAAAGTTAGAGACAATATCAGTACAGTTAGATGGTTATAATTAGATTAACCTATTTTGGTGTGGTTACAATCTTTCAAGGGCTACTTTTAGGAATCTACGATTTTTTTTCAGTTTTAGAATCAGTATTTATCAATGTACTAAAAGGTGACAGTTCTATGTAACTGCTTCACCCAAACTCTTCATAAGAGACCACTGAATAGAGCATCAAGTTAAGATGCCATTGTTAAAAGCAGTGCGTACTTGAATGACAGATAACATATTAAGGAAGCAATCACATATTGAGCTGCTGCTATATGCCAAGCACTTGGTAAGTTTGGTGGATACTTGGTAAGTTTGGGGAGTGTGTGTGTGGGGGGGCTTCTGTGGAGCAAACAGGGGTCTGAATGTGGAAGGTTTTTTTATATACCATCAAAGTCTTTGGGATTTTTCCTGCAGCAACAGGATGCCACTGAAGGGACAGGGCAGGGGAGTGCTGTGGGCATGCTTAGGTTTTAGAGAGTCCACCCTGACTTGATGCTGGAGTGCTGGCATGGATAGCATGAGGTGGTTTCATGATAAGGGAGGAACAGAGCTCAGAGTCTGCATCTGGTGGGATGACAATAGCAATAAGTTCGTAGAGAAAGGGAATTGATGTGGGTGTATAACAGTAAGCTCTACTTTATAATGGACATTAATGGACTATAATGGACTTGCCTATGAAAGGCAAAGACAGAGAGATCTTTGAGTTGTCTGTGTATACCCATCTCTGATGTTCATTCTTTCATTTACCTATGCTTTGTGTCTTAATCTAAAGGAGGGCTTTCTATGCTCCATACAGACAGTTTCTCTACTTGCAGCTACTCCTGAGATCATATTTGTTACATTTTCCCCCCAAATCTTATTCTCAGCCTCATATGTTCACCAGCTGTTTCCATAAACTGACCACACATAGAACAGAATCAATGAAATAGCAATTTATGCACTAAATCTCATGTTTTTACGTTAGAGTCTCATGGTCTTGCTGTTTTGTTGTGTGTGTGTGTGTGTGTTTCAGGTATGTGGCTTTGCTGAGAGGTTTTCATCCCAGGTAGCTATCAACTCCACTATAGATGTCCAGATTTTATCTGACTGTGTTGAGAGGTGTCATTAAAAAATAGTCACAGTCTATGGTTTTACCACCCTGAGCATGCCTGATCTTGTCTGAAAAGTCAGACACCTACCTGAATACCTTGTGAAACTGCATGCATAATTTTATCACAAATGGTAACCATGATAATGAAACACGCTATTCATGGCATACCCATAGTGCACTTTGTTGGGAGGGGACATTGCAGTTGGTTGTGTCCATATATTATCTAATTCAGAGACTGACAGATTTGTTATACTTTGCATTTTCTCTTTTTCTCTGTATACCCTTTCTGACCAATTCTGCTGCATGCCTTAATTTGTCTCTTGCATGTTAATAATTTTAAAAACTAAATATCTGAACTCCAGACAAGTTAGCTCAGTGTTCATTGGTCTATAGTTGATGGTCTTGTTGGCATCTTAAACTTAATTCTTTTAAGTTCTATCATCATCCTCCCCAAATTTGTATATCCTCCAAGAGTCTCTTTCTCAGGAATGGTGTAAGCCAGAAACCTGGAAGTCATTCTTTTCTTCTTTTTAAAATCCTCCTTATTCAATTTGTTTCTAGGGTCTATTGATTCTGGTCCCTAAATTTCTTTCACATTCTGCTAAAGCCTTAGTTCAAATTCTTATCAGTTGTGACTTGGATTACAGCTATATCATCCGACCTATTTCTTTTCTTCAGTTTCTAGTTTGTCTACACACCATTGACACTGAGCTTTGTAAATACAAAATTCTACTTCTGCAGTTCTCCTTCTGCACACTGTTTCACAGATGTCATCACCGTTCACTTCAGACACATTGGAATAAAGATTAAGACTTTGCTTTTATGTCATTTTCTGCCAGGCTTTTTCTTACCCCTTACTCTTCAGACATACCAGACTTCTTGCATTTTCATACCCTGATATGAGTTCTCCTCTTTGGATTTCTCTCTTCCTACCCTCCTTGCCTGAAACATTTTTCTATCCTCATATTGCTGTTCATTATCCCTGTTTCCTTTCATCATCAGTCCAGGTTGTATGTCTGGCATCTTCCATCTCAGGCTATATGGGGTGCCTCTGTTTTCTGAGAGCGTCCTTGAATCCCATCATCAAGGCACATACCCTGCTATTCTCTCCATTCCACAGAGGCAAGCAGAGAATGTATCTTGTTTATCACTGCAAGTCCAGTGCCCATGTAGCTTTCCATTATATGGTAGATGTTCAGTGATTACTAACTAAATATGAAATGAATTTAATGAGTGGATTTAACAGGTTGGATTAAAGCTGAATCCAGATTAGTCTATCTTTAACGTTTATATTCTTTTTGCTCTCTGAATAGCTTATTTACAGTCTTTTATGGCACATTGTCTTTGGACATATTAGTAGAAGGAATAAAGAAAGGCTGGAAATAATATTACATTTGATACTACATCAAGATATTGTTGAACTGGCAGTAGATGTTTGTGTTGGTTAGTTTTTTGTCAAAGTGACACAAGCTAGAGTCATCTGGGAAGAAGAAAACCTTAGTTGAAGGATCACCTCTATCAGATGGCCTAGACTCAAGCCTGTAGAACACTTTTTTGATTAAGGATTAATGTGGGAGGGCAAGGTCCACAGTGGGTGGTGCCACCCTTGGGCAGGTGGTTATGAGTGGATAAAAAAAAATGAGCTGAGCAAGCCATGGAGAGAAAGCCAATAACAGCTTTCCTTTATATCCTCTATGTCATTTTCTGTCTCCAGGTTCTTACCCTGGCTTTCCTCAGTGACGGACTATAAAGCATAACGTGAAGTAAACCCTTTCCTTCCCCAAATTGCTTTTGGTCATGGTGTTTAGCAGAGCAATAGAAAGCAAGCTAGGACAATATTAAATTGCAATTGGAAAAAAGGCACAAGTTATAGTTCTATCTCCAGAACCAGATGAAAAACTGGATTCAGCCCTCAAGCCAGCTGCAAATCTTGCACAGGAATCAGAACAGACTTGGTAGAAGAAGAGGGAAGAGTCCTTTGAGTACATTCAGAGCAATTATAGACCCTCTCGGTATATAAACATTAATATCTTAAGCCCATTTCATAAACTAAAGGGAAATGATATCTATTAGAAAATGAATGTCATGTGAGCAATGTGGGGAGTGGAGTGGGCTTTGGTGCTGCAGCTGCAGCTTGAACCAATTATAAACTAGAAATAGAAAGCAGAGAAGGGGCTGAGAACAGACTACCACAGTAATCCGAGCATGTTTTCTCTGAAGCAGAGGACTGAGTTTTCAGAGGGAAGAGGCTGTTTTGGACCTTGGGATATAGATGATGCTTGCCCCAAACAATGTCATGCTCCAGTGCTTCAGGCATTGGCTCTTTTCTGACTCTATCAGGAATGTAATTATCTTTCTCTTGTCGCCAAGTATTCATTTATTAAAAGTTTCTAGGCACAGAAAAGACCCCTGTGCCCAGATATTTTGGTTCTGTTGCTATCCTTGTGGAGCTCATGTCCTTTTTAGATCTTACTATCTTCCCCTTCTTTCCTAAGATCCCCTGCACCCTGCCCAAAGTTTGTTTATGAGTCTCATTATCTGCTTTTATACAATGCTGGTTAGAGTTTTTCAGAGGCCCTTCGGACCATTCATGGATATAACCTAGAACCCCTGCTCAGATGTAGTCCATGACAGCTCAGTATCCAAGTGGGTACCTTAGTAAGAGGAACAGGGACTGTTTCTGACATGAACTCAGTGGCTAGCTCTTTGACCGCCTCCCCTGGATGGGGGAGCAGCCTTGCCAGGCCACAGAGGAGGGCAATGCAGCCAGTTCGGATGAAACCGGATAAGCTAGGGTCAGATGGAAGAGGAGGAGGACCTCCCCTATCTGTGGACTTGGGTAGGGGCATAGGAGGAGATGAGGGAGGATGAGTTTGGGAGGGAAGAAGGGAGGGGGCTGCAGCTGGGATACAAAGTGAATAAGCTGTAATTAATGCAAAAATAAAACCAAAAAAGTTTCTAGGCATCAGAGTTTATTTTCTATGGATATGTAAACTGTTTTCAGTTTTTATTTCAGCAAAGCTGGCTTTAGGTAGACCCTGTGCAGGACACACAACACTGACTCAATTTTGTATCTGTGGTGCCTAGGCTAGTTTGAACTGGAGCTGAAGCCAAAGATCATACAAACATCTAGATTTCAAACAACCAGAAGTTAAACTAGAAGTTAGCATGAAATGAACATTCTGTCACAGCATTTGGAATTCATATACACAGGCAAAGCTTGAAATTCCTTTAGGTAGATCCAAACATAGTGAGATAGTTTGGAGTGCTTAATGTCTGTATCTAAATGATACACATGGTGTGGGAAAATTGTTGAGAGGAGAGATGTGAGGACAAGAACAAAACCAGGTGTCAGATGAATTATAGAGACAATGGCTCTTTCAAGTTCAGGAACCAGACTATTTTAGGTATGCTTTTGGGAAAGGATTTCAGAGGGCTCAGAGAGATTGAAGTACTATCTGCAAGGATGACTGAGTGTCAGAGCTCATACACAGCATAAAGTCCTGGTTTCAATCTTTATGTCCAGAAAATTTAGGAATATGAACAAGCAAGTGTTTGCTGATTTAACTTTAACCAATAATCAGTGACCTTGGGTATAAATAGGCTGGGCATCTTTGAAAAGTTAAGAAAAAGTACGTAAGCGGCAACACAATTTGATGAACTCTTTCTTCTTTTAAACACAAAGGATTAGAAATTTGAACACTTGTAAAATTACAAAAACCTACCACAGTGTTCCAAAGTGGCTTATTGGGCTCTTGTATTTGCTGGAGTCCATGTTTTTGTTTGCTTTTGTTTTTTAACTCTTTGTCATAGCTTAAGTGTCTTAGCAGGTGTGGTTTCATGTTTTGTGTCCTGATAGTTATTTACTATCCACATTGTACTTTTTTCTCCCTTTTCTTAATTTTCTGGAAATACTAGTAGAAGAAAATGAGGAGGTTTTAAGGAAGAAGATAGGTCCCATGTATTAACCTAGGTTTCTTCTACTTTCAGTTAGGTCCGTCTTCTTCATGGCACTGAAGTGATTGTTCTGCCAAGCCCAAGTGCTGCAGGTTTGTGGCAGGAAGGACCCAATAATGGTTCCTTCCTCCCCATTACTACACTGTATCCCCCTTGATAGCTCAGGTAAATTTGGGAGGGAAATGTGTTTCTCAGTGTCTGTAGTAAAGAACAAATAAAATAAAACTTGTGTCAATTTTGTTTCCATTGTTCTAACAAAAGACCTGATGCTGAAAGGTTGTGATAAGGTGACCCCCTCCTCTCAGATTTTGATGAGAGCCCTGTTACCTGAATTATAACAGGGTAGAGAAACAGAAAAGGATACAGGATGGCTGAGCTTATGAAATGGCCTTACTTTAAACAAACAACCTTATTATTATTATTTTGAGAAATAATTGGGGCTCTGATTTCTTTGGAAGGATGTCAACCTCCCACTAGGCTTTACCATGTAAAGGCCCTACTATTTTTATTTTACCAGACTGGGGGCCAAATTTCCAGCACATGAAGTGTTTGGGGTTAACTCACATCTAAACCATAACAAAATCAAAACTGAGCTGTCAGCTGGCATGGTATTTCCTAGAGCTGCTCCTCCCTTCTTTTTAAATGCTCTATTTCACATCAGCAGTGTTAAGTACCACTGGGCTTTGAAGCCTGCCATTTTGGAAAAGAGAGCCATTACTCATCCTTCCTCATGTAAGGCTGTGAGATGCCTCCATTAGAGACGGACAGTGTAGTTCCTTTGCAGAATACTACGTTGCTTCTTTGTAATATAAAATCTTCCCAAAAGAAATTATTCATTCTTTTCTCACACAGCAGGTTAGCAATGGTGTTCTGCCCTCCATTATGCAATTGCCTTCTGGGTATAAATTCTCCACTATCCCAAGTTTACAGCATTTGGATTCCTGTTACAGGATAATCCATTGATTTACTATCAAAATCTAAAGTGGCTATCAAGCCTTCAAGACTATTAGAGTCCTGGTGTTAGACATGAGGGGTTGAGGGAAAGCAGGCATAGGATTTTATTTAAGTGTAGATACCTAGCTCCTCTAACTAATATTCTAATTCAATGGGTCTGATGTAGAGCAGACAATTTACATTTTTTGAAACCTTTCTCTCTGCCATCACTGCAGCCCCTGCTCTGTGTCTTAGACTCTGAGAATCACTGATCTGAGTTTCACATCTCTGTCACAGAGGCAAGTACAGCGGGGTGTGTAGTGCTTTACTAACTTAGGGCTTGCTTGACTCCTGTACTATGTCATGAGATTGTTTTCAAGTTTGAAATGTCCCAAGTGTTTGTTTTGCATGGACTCTGAAGGATAAATGCAAATAAAGATGATGATAGAGCTGAAAAGGATCTTAAAAGTGAAATTCATGGCAAGGTTTCCTGTTGCTCACCAGGGAGAGTTATCAGTGCAAAATAATGTTTCCTGGTAGTCATGGACCAGATATCTCAGTGTGTATTTGTATGAAAGGAAGAAGTATGTAGGCGTCTTAGTCCTAACTATTGCTGTGAAGAGACACTGTGACCACAGAAAATCTCGTAAAGAAAAACATTTAATTGGGGCTGGCTTCAAAGGTTTAGTCCATTACAGTCACGGCAAGAAACATGGTGGCATATAGACAGACATGGTGCTGTATAAAGGAGCTGAGAGTTTGACATCTTGATCCACTGGCAGAAGCAGAAGAATGCCACACTAGGCATAGCTTGAGCCCCCAAAGCACAACCCAACAGTGACACACTTCTTCCAATAAGGCCACATCTCCTGATAGTGACACTCCTTATGACCAAGCATTCAAAGACATAAATCTCTGGGGGCCATGCCTATTCAAACCACCACATTTTATTCCCTGTCCCCTTAAGGCTTGTAGTCATCCATAAAGCAGAAATGAATTCAGTCCAACTTTAAGTCTCCATTGCCTATAACAGTTTAAAACTTACTGAAAAGTTCAAAGTCTCATCTGAGACTTCTGCAACATCTTAATTATAATCCCCTGTAAAATCAGAATAAAGAAGCAGATCATATTCCTCCAACATTTAATGGCTCAAGATATATAGCACCATTCCAAAATGCAGGGAAGGGAATGTAGTGAGGAAATACTGGACTAAAGCAAGACTGAAAGACAGCTGGGCAAATTCCAAACTCTGCATCTCCATGTCTGATGTCAAGGCGATCTTCAGATTTCTAATTCCTTTCAGCTTTGTTGATTGCAACACAGTTCTTTCTTTTGGGCTGGTTCTGCTGCTATTAGCAGCTTTTCTGGGCAGATTTCTCATGACTCTGGCATCTCTAATATTGTAGGGTCTCCAAGGCAATCCAGGCTTTACCTTCACTGCATCACACACTGGACTCTTTAGGTCTTCACACAGGGACAGTCCTTCCACACAGCTGGCCTCAGCAGCTTTCCTTAGTCTTGGAGGGACATTCCATAACCCTCTTTTTCTATTCTGGACTCTAAAGCCAGAACCACATGGCTGAAGCTGCCAAATTCTGCTTTCTTGGGCTGAATCATGGCTCCCTCCTTCAATTACATCTTCACAAGCTTTCTGTTTTCTATTGTTACCTTTATTCCCCAAACTTGGTTATCCTGGAACTCAATCTGTAAACCAGGCTGGTCCCAAACTCTGCATTTTGACAATGTCTGCCTTCTGAGTTTCGGGATTAAAAGTAAGTACACTACACCTGGCCTTAAAATTCTCTTTAATTTCTTTTCACAAATTGGAAGCTTAGATGGGTTGAACTTTGCCCTAAGGTTACCACTCCCTTTATTCCATTTAATATCAGGCTTTGCTTTAATCTGTTTATCTCCTTGAACACAAGACTTAGCACCATTCTACTTCTTGCTGCCCCTTTTCTCCTCAAATTGTGCATTTTGTATTCATCCTTGCTTAGCTTGCTCCTTTTCATTATTGATCTGCAGAAGACTGAATATTAGTGACCATACAACAGAGTCAATTATAGGCTCTTTTGGGATTTCCTCTGCCAATGGAATTAATCCAAAACTTCTAAATTTAGCCTCAGGCAGATTTTTTCAAACGAGGACAAAAAGAAGCCACAGTATTCACCAAAATATCACAAGAACAGTTTCTAGACAACACACTAAAATTCTTTTTCTCTGAAAACTCTTGATTCAGTCCCCACAGTTCAAATCACTCTGAGCACCACTGTCTTCCATGTTAATACCAGGTTGGCTTGTTAAGCCCCACTTAAAGCTGTCAGCTGTTTTTCTAATCCACAGTCCTGAAGTCTACTTTTCTTCAACCAAAAGCATGGTCAGGCCTATCACAGCAATACCCCAATCCTGGTATCAACTTCTGTTTTAGGGGTTCTATTGCTGTAACCACAGTAACTCTTATAAAGGAAAACATTTAATTGGAGCTGGCTTACAGTTTCAGAGGTTTAGTCTATTATCCTCATGACAGAAAGCATGGCAGTGTATAGACCGACGTGGTGCTAGAGAAGGAGCTAGGAATTCTACATCTTGATCCACAGGCAACATAAAGGGACTGGAATTCCAAACTGGGTATAGTTTGAGCATATGAGACCTCAATTCCCTCCCCCACAGTGACATACTTCCTCCCACAAGGCCACACTTCCTAATAAGTACCACTCCCTATGGTCCATGCATTCAAACACATGAATTTATGGAGGGGCATTAATATAAAAACCACCACAATAGGTAATAAATAGAAGTCACATGCTTGTATGCAAATGTAAAAAAATGTAAAGGGATCCCATGAGAATCAAGAAAAAGTACCATCAAGGGTCTATGGGTTTGACTTGTAGGAAAGGACTCTAAGCTTTAGGCTTCTAGATCCAGCCCACTGCCTGAATCCTGTACTGTGTGTGCGCTTGAGCTTTGATTAAGATGACGTCTTGATATGATGTGGGATAAGACTGTCATAATAGTGACTCATAGATGTTGAAGTGACTCAAAGAGTTCACTGCAAATAGCTCCTGATGTCACCAAGGGCAGATTTTAGCTGAGGCATTGTTTCAGCTAAGAGTATGGATGGAGAGAGAATTTGACTTCAGACCCTGCCCCGTCCCCCCAAAAAACTACCCATAACAAGAATCAATTTGCATAAAAATTTAGGGATTAAAATTGTTTAGCCAGGTACCACAGTGACACACGCCTGTAATCCTAGCACTCAGGGAAGCAGAGGTAGGCAGATCTTTTTAAGTTAGTGTCCAGCCTGGTCTATAGACATGGCTACACAGAGAAAGTCTGTCTGGATCCTCTCCCACCCCAAAACCAAAAAAACCCCAGCAACAACAAATTGATACTTAATTTAATTGTAATCTCCCTGGGTATTGTTAAAATCTTGGGTAAGCATCATTTTAGGGCACACTTCAGAAACCACTGTGGTGTGTACTTTCTTTTAAATGCCTTGACTAATTGGTGGTATTTACTTATTGTATTAACATCATTTAATTAAGGGATGAAGATTCCAAGGTTGAGGATATGTCTGAGGCAGTACTAAATTTTCATTTTAAGAACATCTGTGTTTCTGAGACCAGACTTATAGAAGTCCATTTCTGTAGAGAGCCTGCAAACGCCATTACAAGATGACGCTGGCATCCGGCCGGCTGACTGGTAAACAACTGTCATTGCACATGCGCCTAGGCTGGAAATGAGCCCCAGAATCACGCCATTCGGGTGCATCATATGGCCTGACTGGCCTCTGCCAATCAGGAACCAACACACTTCCAGTAGGGTATAAAAACCGTGCCATTTTGGGGCTTGGGGTCTTCCTCTATTCACTGCTGAAATAAACACTTGCTGCAGAAGAATCCTGGTGTCCGTGTGCGTTCTTGCTGGCAAGACGACTACGTGGGTCACACATTTCAGCATCTCCCCCTACACTGTAAGACATTGTTTAGAGAAGTCCTTTCTTTAAACACCCACTATTGAAAACCACTCCTGCTATTTCATAGTTTTCGAGGGATCACAAACCTTACCAAGTCCCTGATGTCTGATTTTCTTTGGCTATGATATCATCTACTAAGTTGTTCTCAGTAGAAATAATCATGTTCATGTCACTTACATTAGCTCTTTACCTATTTAACGAAAATTAGTAAGTTTCCCTTGAGCCTCATCTTTTCTAGGTTAAATAAACATCATTTCTTTCATATTTCCCTCTTGGGAGCATGTTTTAATTTTTTTTCCCTCTGGATCCCTTACAAATTTCAATGTTATATTTCATTTGTAGAGTCAAAATATAGGCAATGAATAAAGCCAATGCTGAGTGGGAAGTATATGTGGTTTCTGTGTGGCTAACTATAGACGCCCAGCCAGCATACTAACCTATTCCCTATTAGGGATAATCTCATTATAAGAAACCAAAATATTTTATTTCATTCTTCAGAGCCTCAGAAACTCATCCAGTGAATCAGCATGAAACCAATGACCAATTCTAACAGAAGTGCTAGAGTTTTTGTTAAGGGAAGATAGTGCCTTGTAGCCTTGTTGTAGGTGAATTTCTTGGAATGTCTTGAAGCATTGCATTGCTTTAACTAACTTTTAAAGACATATAGTGGAGATGCTTAGGTGTGTCTCTGCTTTCTTAGTCTAGGTTCTGTTTACTCTGAGGTTGTTTTACCTGAAATAAGATGAAAACAAAAACAACAAAAAGGCAAGCAGGCAGGCAAGAAGGAGATTGTAGCCTTCTGGTCTATGCTCATGTCCTGGACTCACATGGCAGTGTTCATGTCTCAATAGTGTCTCTTATCCTTGTAAGCTTTCAGCAATAGTTGCATTATTTCATTTCTTACCACCTTTGTGGGATAGATCTGGGGGAAATGGTGCTTCTACTTGTACACCACGGTCTGGAGGAACTTTGAGGCTGAAACATTATAGCATAACTTCTCAGAAAAGCTCGTCATAGTTCCTAAAGAGTCCTGAGATTTTTAGTGTGAATTCAATTTCATTAGACCTTGCTAACCATTTTTTTTAAATAATCATGTCTTGAAAAAGTAAAACCACATGTTATCTGAAAAAGCATTCATACACCCCTCAGGAGATTTAATGGGAAACAACAACAATGACGACGACACCCCCAGACATTGATTCTGCTAGCACAGTCTACAACCTAATGAAAACCCATTTATGTAGCATGTCCTGCCCTCCATAACCTCCAAGGGCTAAAATCTTGGCTGCAAACTGTGCTTTAAGTTACTGCTGCTTTAGCACTTTAGTGTTTCTGGAATTCTCTGACATTGCTGGTAAGATTATCTGCAAACAGCTAGAAAGAACATCTGCCTCACATTTTGAACAAGTTTCTCTCTATGCCAATGAGTCAAATCATCTCATTTCAGATAAATCATTATTACTGATCTTTGAAATACTTTATCAGCAGACACTGTATTGTGGGAGGGGGGAAGAAACAGGGTTGGGGGCAAAGCAGATGTGGCAGGATTTACTTTCTCTGATTCTCTCTAAAAGGAAAAAGTAACTAATGTGAAAAAAATCCAACAGTTTAAAATCATAGAAAAACTGCAGCCAGTCCTAATGAGACCTGATAAGCTAGGTTCAGATGGAAGGAGAGGAGGACCTTCCTTATCAGTGGACTTGGAGAGTGGAATGGGAGGAGATGAGGTAGGAAAGGTGGGATTGGGAAGGAATGGGGGAGAGGGCTACAGCTGGGATACAAAGTGAATAAACTGTAATTAATATAAAAATAAAAATTAAGAAATACAAAAAGTAAAACAAAAACTGAATAGAAGGTAAAGAACTTTTATAGTTCTGCCTCCCTCATATGTACAGCAAACCTCAACATTAGCATCTTCCATCAAAGTGTAAATTGCTGCAACCAATGACCAGAACTGTCATGTTATTAACGATGTTCAGAGGTCATGATAGAGCTCAGATTTTGGTGATATACACCCTATGGATTTGGCAAATACATCATGACATGACTCTATAATTATAGTATTAAATACTATGCTTTCAATGCCCTAAGGAAAAAAATGAAATCTGTATTTTACCTATTCATCCTTCCTTCTTTCCCCAAGCCCTGGCAACCACTGATCATTCATATACTGCCACCTTTGTTTGCCTTCTTCAGCAAGTCAAGTGTTTAGAATCAAGCAGAACTTAGCTCTTCAGAATGGCTTCCTTGGCTGTATTCCTTGCTGTTGTTGACTTCATGGCTTTTCATGGCTTCCTGTATCATGCGTATCTGTCTGTTTAGCTCATGAAGGCCATCCTGTAGGGATATGTGTGGATTTGAGGTTCCAAGAAATGTGACTAAAGCTACTGTAACCTCTCATGTACATAGTTTTGTTTAGATACATGTGTTCAACTCAGTTTGGAAAATAGGATTGCTTCAGTCCTTTTAAGGTAAAGCATTATTATTATTATTATTTACTGTAGGAACTAATATGTTGAGGACCTAAGTGAAAGACTTTTTTATAGATTGTATCATCTTGTCTTAACTATTATCTTTCTTTTACACACAAAGAATCTGATCCTTGGGAAAGTTGAGCAATTTGGTGTTGGGGAGATGACACAAAGGCTAAAGTGCTTTCTGTGCAAGTGTGAGAAGCTGATTTTGATCCTCTGAAACCCACGACAAAGTTGGATATGCAGCTAGAGACACACACATTTCTGGAAGCTTGTGGGCCAGCTAGCATGGCATATGCAACTTAAAACAAAAGGAGACTATGAACACTGATATCTGAGGCGCAACCTCTAACTCCCACAGGAGTGCTATGGCATGTATGTCACACTCACACAAATGCGCACATTTATCATCTATGTACACACATGTACACGTTGAATAATTTGCCAAAGGAGAAATTTGAATAAGTAAAGGAGTTAAACAGAGAAACATCTAGTATCTGAGTGCTTTTCTTTAAAATAAATTTGAGTTTAGGGATGTATGATCTTGGGCAGGTATAACTGTAACACTTCTAGGGCTTAGAGTAGAATATCTACAAGAGCCTATATTCCAATTATTTTAAATCTGTAGTTATGATAACCATCTCTATGTAAGATATTCTGACAAGACTGTTTTTACAGTTAAAGGATAGGCTATATTTGAACTTAGAAATTTGTGACTATGCAGAGTTCATGACGACACTCTAGGAGGACTAGCTTGTAGCTGCCTGTCATAATTAGCTTCAGTGGTCAACTTGAGAGACCTAGAGTCATCTGTGAGGAAAGAAACTCAACTGAAGAAATGCCTTCATCAGATTGACTTGAGGTCATATCTTAATTGCTAATTGATGAAAGCCCAGTAGACTATGGTGCTGTCATCCGTAGACAGGTAGGCTTGGCCCGTATAAGATAGCTAGTTAAGCAAGCCAGAGAGAGCAGTCCAGTTAGCTATATTCTTCCATGTCTGTGCTGCAGTTCCTGCCTCAAGGTTATTGCGTGAGATTCTACCCTGACTTCTATCAATAATACACTGTGATACAGAAGTGTGAACCAAATAAACACTTTCTTCCTCAAGTTGTTTTTGGTCTTGGCATTTGTCACAGAAACAGAAATCAACCTAGAACACTGTCTTAGTCCTGATTACAAAGACCTTTGCAGTTACACACGTGGATTCACTTATCCCCATGTGCCAACCACCTCCTTTCTTTTGGCTGATGTTTTTAGCTACCATTCAAGCATAGCAACCACAACTGGGCATATGCATCTGCTGTAGGAAGATGGTCCCAGGAAACAGGTGTACAGTGGCTCTGAAAGCAGGAATGTGTTACTTGGATGGAGAATTTGAGGATTCTTAGATCCAGAGAATGACAAGATTGTGTAGGTAACAGGTAAATTTCTTGGGGCTTATAGTCCCCATGACCTATTAGAGGTAGAAGAAGGGAGGGTCTGAACAAGGAGATCCAAGGCAAAAGTTGTTATTGCTCAAGCTGAAGGATGGAGGTGCAATCATGTGTTCATCTTGATTCACAGATGAATCAAGGTCACATGACTGGTTAGTGATTGTACAGGGACATCATAAGTCCTGACAACTTTTATAAAGTTGACAGGCTGGATTTTCCTGATTTCTATTTCCACAATTTCAGATGGTCAGCTGAAACCCAAAAATATTAAATAGAAAATTCCAGAACTAAACAGTTGGTGAGCCTTAAATTCTGCCCCATGTAAGTATCACGATGAAATCTCATTTTATGCTTTTCTATCTTGAGAGGCAAGTTATCCTTGTATTGGTCCTGTATATGCTACCTATCTGTTAATCTCTCAGTAGCCATCTTGCTTGTCTGTAGATTGACTATGAATATAAATGTATAGTAATGTTTATGTCCAAATAATCTTGTTTGACATAGTAGTGACCTCCAAATGCAAGACCTGTGAAAGTGATCATTCAAAAAAGCTAAAAGCACACTGTAAAGTACCTCCCTTTGGTGTCTTCTCACATTGTCACAAAGAAGGGAGGGTAAAATATAATACATTATTTTGAGAAAGAAACCAGATTGTTCTCCAGTACTGCCAGCCGGGACTGACAGGCTTGTAAATTAACACACAGGTGGTACCTGACACCCTGGAAGCCTTCCCAGAATGTGGACACCCAGTCTCTAATAGTCCTACTACAGTGAAAGCATGGCAGCTACAGAAACCTCGACAATCATCACAATGACTGCTTTGAGCAACTTTCAAATCCAATTGCAACAATGAAGGAAGATGTTCTTTACCATTTCAACCTCAGTGCTAGTACACATGATTTCTCTGCTATGTTAGGAGATGTGAAGTTTGTGTGTATTGGTGGAAGCTCTTCTGGGATGAGTACCTTTATTAGGTATGCGGCTGCAGAGCTGGGCCTTAACTATTCAGGGAAAGAGTATCCCAACATCTGTGCAGGAGCTGACCACTATGCCATGTCCAGAGCTGGACCTATGCTATCTGGGAGCCATGGCATGGGCATTCCTTCCATTGGGATCATGTTGCACGAGCTCATAAAGATGCTTCACCATGCCAGGTGCTCCAATATCACCATCATCCACATCGGGAGGGATAGGTCTGGACCCAGCTCTGTAGTTATCACCCAGCAGGCAGTGGATGAGTGCTTCAAGCCAGAGTTTGAGCAGGTGGTCCTGGGAAAGTGCGTAATTCACAGCACCAATCTGGACAGGCAGTTGGTTCAGTTGTTGACCTGATTGAATTCATCACTGTTGTGTAACACTGTGTGCACTTTGAATTTCTATGAGGGCCAAGGCTGTCTGGATGATGCCCTCCACTCCTACACAGGCCTATCTGCCTGCAGTCCATGTCGCAGGCATCCTAAATACTGAGATGAAATCTTCAGTGTTAGATTCTCTGTGCAGTACCAGTGGCCTTACAGTGGCTGTGGTGTGTGTCATTCTCCTGGACTGACTGCAAGAGGACCAGATCCACATTCCCCGTGATGTAATGGTTGAATACCAACAGAGGCCTCAGTTGCTGGTTCACCACTTCATCAAGAAGAGCCTGGGGAAGGCCTGAGGCCTGTGCCTTTTGACTTAGGACAAGTCTGCAACTCTTGGTCAATAAATCTAGTTTGAATAAAAAGAAACCATACATACTTTTTGGACAAATTTTTTTATACTTACTTATTATAATTGATTTTTGTTTTTAGTTAACATAATAATTATACATATTTAGAGGTGACAGTGTGCTATTAATTAATTAATTAATTAATTAATTTGTATGTACACCAGGCTGGCCTTGACCCTGCCTCTGCCTTTCAAGGGCTGGTACTAAATACACAAACCACCATACTCAGATGGTGTGATATTTTAATACTTATGTAAGAGAATTTAGCATTTTCTTCTTCTTCTTCTTCTTCTTCTTCTTCTTTCTTCTTCCTTTATGTTAAAGACTATCTCAGGTTGCTTTCTGTTACTGTGATGAAGCACTGACCAAAAGCCACTATGGAGTGCAACAGGTTTATTTGGCTTATAGTTTACAATAGAAGGAAGCCAAAGCATAGACTTACAGGCTTTCTGGCTTGCTTTCCCTAGTTTGATCAGCCACCTTTCTTATTTACCGCCCAGGGATGACACTGCACATAGTGGCCTGGGTCTATGTATTAAACAATGATCAAGAAAATGCCTCACAGAATGAAGACAGGGCAATCTGATGGGATCAAGTCCTCAACTGCAATTCCCTCTTCTGAGGTGTGTCAAGTTGATAAGCATGGCTAACCATCACAGCAACCCCAGCTCCTTTCTTCAAGGTTTATTCATTCAGTAATTAAGTTATTGTGAATAGTCACTTTATCATACTGTAGAACACCAGAATGAATGCCTGCTGTCTGTGCTTTGGTGCCTAGTATGAAACTTCTTTCTTTTCTCCTTTCCCCATCCCCTTCCTAGTCTCTAATTTTGGTTTGTCTATGCTTAGGCTATTTTGGGTAGTTTCTATACACCAAAGAGAACATGTGATACTCATTTCTCTGTGTTTGGCTTATTTCACTTGACACAGTACTCCCTGTCTCCATCTATTTTGCTATGGATGATATAATTTATTCTGAGTATTGTTAACCTCTTCCTGTGCCTGATTCATAGGTTTATCTTTATCAAAAGTATGTTTTCATGAAAAAAAAATCAGTGTCTGCTTAGAATTTGATGCAACCATCAGCCTCAAGTGTCTACTTGCGACACCCCTCCTCCAGAGGAAGGTGATTGCTCTAAGTGCATTGGCCCAGACCCATGCTGGGAATGACCTCTTGTTTCCTGCCATGGATATTACTTCTGTTCACAGCCTGGTGCTCTTGGATGAACAAATAGCTATTTACTCCTTTAAGGTGATATTACAAACTAATCAATACCTTAAGAGATTTCTAAAGGCTAATTTGAAACTTTGGGGACATCAATCACAGGACAGTGCCAGAATAATTTTCTAATTACTTCCTATAGAGGTCAGCTTATTGATGTGCTTGTGTGAGTCAATAGTCTGGCTAGGAAACCACAATTCAAAATGTGATCAACATAAACTTAGTTTATAACCAGCAGATGTCTTTGACGATTTGCATATGAAGTTGTCGCCAGCTTTAGAAATCCAGCTTATTAAGAGCTGAGACTATTTCAGACTTTTTTTTTTCTTGTTGGAGCACACTGAAGAAAGCTGTCTATTAAAATGTCATGCATAAATGTCTTGTAGTGCTGGGTTTCACTTGGCATAGGTAATTCCTGATAGTGTGTGCTTACACATTTATAAATATCTCTCTAGATTCATTACCATTTGAACATTACTCATTTCCTGCAATGCACATTTGGGATGTCCTCTGTTCTTTATCTTACAAACAGCTTTCAAGATGACCTGGGCAAAGATGTTACAATCTGGGTATTTTCATGTGGTTCTCATAGCCTATACCTACCAGTGCCAAGTTTGACTCCCATCTCTGCACACTTCACATTATAACAACCTTGCACTCATCCTCAAACCTCACACCAGAGAGACTTTACATTCTGGGCATTCCCATGATACTCCTGTAACCAGCCTAATGCAAACATTTACATTAGTCTGAGAAACCTTTCTACCTTGGCTCCCAGCTTGCAACACTTCTTCCAAATAATACAGTCCAAATATATTCGGGAGTTTTTATTTTATAACCATAAGCTAGTTAATAAAACAAAAATACATACTACCACTTCTCATTTGTAATTCAAGTAACTATAGTTATCATTATATACTTTGTTCCTTACTTTGTAATCAATTATCTTTTTCCTGTGTGTGCACATGTGTGTGTACAGGTGTGTGTGTGCATGAGAGTTCATGCTTGTGTGCGTTTGTCTGTGTGTGTGTGCGAGCGCATGTATAAGCCCAACTCTTTGTGGGTGCTTGGGATCAGAACTCAGGTCTCATGTTTATGCAGAACTCTTTGTGGGTGCTTGGGATCAGAACTCAGGTCTCATGCTTATGCAGCAAACACTTACACACCAAATTGTATCTCTAGCCCTAGTGAATTTTTATCTGTGTTTTAATGATTTGAAAAGTGAGAGTGATACCCAGAAATGCTGGCATATGCTGTAAGCCTAGTACTTGGAAGATCAAGGCAGAGGACTGATTCTTCGGGGCCAGCTTTAAGTGATGGTGAGAACACTGTCTTAAAAACTTGGTGGAGGGAAAGGGAACCTGGGAGGAAAAATACATTTAAAAATTTTGTAACAAAATCCTCTCTGAATGTATCAGCCTGATGTGAGGCTGATTGTTTTCAATGCCAACCAGATCAGAAGTGCCAAAAAACCAGGGAAGATGAAGAGAGGAGGAAGAGAGGACTCTGATTGTGTTGGGAGAACTATGGAACCAGCCTTCTTCCATTCTTTTGATTATGTCTTTATTTTCTCCTTGAAGTATAGCACTATGTTCCTGCATGAGGATATTTTTAGTATATGTAAACACGACAGGGAGAAAATAGCAAAAACTAAAGCAAAGAGTAATCTCTCTACCGCAAAATATTTCTGTCAGCCATTAAAAATATACTAAAAATTAAAGTTATTTTGGTGACTAGAAATAGGCAAGCATTCTCCATCTTCTGCCTTCTCCTGTTGGTTGAATCCAGAGTCAGAAGAGTATTGAGTAGGAGTGTCTGTAGCCTTGCAGGGCAAAGCATGTGGATGCTCGGATGGGTGAAGAATGGGTTCATCCAACATTTTCTTTTTTTCTGCATAGAATCAGATAGGAAATATTTTTTGATCTTGCTGTTTAGAATCTGTGATAACTATTTGACTCGTGTAGCACAAAATCAAGCTCTTCCAACAAAACTTCATTTCTATAAATAGGCATCCAGCTAAGTTTGTCTTCCAGGCTGTAGTTTGCTATTACCCACAATACACTTGAGTCACCCTTTTTAGGTGACTCAATATCTAAAAGAATGTTGTTCTGACAGTGTGATACCAGGGGCTCCTCTCTCTACCACTTAACATTATTGTCTGGAGCATACACCTGTCTGATTCCATATATATTGCCTTTCTTTCAGTTTACTAAGTCCAGACCAAGGACACAGTGTAACTAGCTACAATTTCATGTGGTAAAGAGGGCAGATACAGGAATAAAGGATTAGCTATTTATTCTACCACTGTTATCAAGTCTAGGAGATTTTATTAGCTCTGTCTCTCTGCTCCTGTGTGCTATTATTCCTTCTCCAGGCTCTTGTTGCTTGAGATGGACACACAATGTTTGTCTTGTATTCATTTTTTTTCTTTTCTCCAGTGCTCCAGTTTTATGGCTGAACTCTGGGGGCATCAGACCCTTAATCAACACATTTGATGTCTATTTATAAATTTATCTTGGGTTGATTTTCTAAAAGCCCCACCTGTTAGTGCAATTTACTTTTCTGCCTTGTGTCATCATCACCTGAGATTGTTCCCTTGTACCAGAACAATCAGTTCCTCACTTTCTAATCATGCTTTACCTGCTCTCACTCCAAACCTTTGCTCGAGTCCTATTTCTTTAGGGGTTTTTCTTTTATTTTTCTTTTATTCCTATATGTGATTGTTAAAGTTGTATCCTCCTTCAAGATACAGAGAGCTCTTTTGCCTTGTTTTAACTTTAAAAAATTTTAAAATTGTTTTATTTATTATTTATTACAATGTATTTATTTTGTATTCCAGCTATGGCCCCCTCCTTCATCTCCTCTCAATCCCTCCGTCTCTCTTCTCCTCCTATGCCCCTCCCCTAGTCCACTGATAGGGAAGGTCCTCCTCCCTTTTTATCTGACCCTATCCTATCAGGTCTCCTCAAGGCTGGCTGCATCATCTTCCTCTGTGGCCTGGCAAGCTACACCACCCCCAGGGGGAGGTGATCAGAGAGCCTTCCTCTAAGTTCATGCCAGAGACTGCCCCTGAACCACTTACTAGGGAACCCACTTAGAGACTGAGTCTGTGGCTACATCTGAGCAGGGATTCTAGGTTATCTCCATGCATGGTCCTTGGTTGGGGTATCACTCTCAGAAAAGACCCCTGTGCCCAGTTTTTGATCTGTTGCTCTCCTTGTGGAGCTCCTGTCCCCTCAAGGTCTTCCTATCTCCTCCTTCTTTCATAAGATTTCCTGCACTCTGCCCAAAGTTTGGCTATGAGTCTCAGCGTCTCCTTTGATGCCTTGGTGGGTAAAGTCTTTCAACAGCCCTCTGTGGTAGGCTCCTGTCCTGCTGCCTGTTTTCTCCCTCTTCCGATGTCCATCCCTTTTGCCTTTCTGCATGAGGATTGATCATCTTACCCAGGGTCCTTGCTTAGCTTCTTTAGGTGTACAGATTTTAGTATGATTATCCTATGTTATATGTCTAATATCCACTTATAAGTGAGTATATACCATGTGAGTCTTTCTGCTTCTGGGATACCTCATTCAGGATGATCTTTTCTAGTTCCCATCACTTGCCTGCATATTTAATGATTTCCTTGTTTTTAATTGCCGAGTAGTATTCCATTGTTTAAATATACCACAATTTCTATATCCATTCAGGTGAGGGACATCTGGGTTGTTTCCAGGTTCTGGCTATTATGAATAAAGCTGCTACAAACATGGTTGAACTAATGTCCTTGTTGTGTACTTGAGCATATTTTGGATATATGTCTAGGAGTGGTATAACTGGATCTTGAGGAAGCACTATTGCTAATTTTCTGAGAAAGTGCCAAATTGATTTCCAAAGTGTTTATACAAGTATACATTCCCACCAGCAAAGGAGGAGGGTTCTTCTTTCTCCACATCCTCTTCATCATGTATTGTCACTTGAGTTTTTGATCTTAGCCATTCTGATGAATGTAAGGTGAAATCTCAGGGTTGTCTGAATGCCATTTTTAAATTGGATTACTTGGTTTGTTGCTGTTTAACTTCTTAACTTCTTTATATATTCTAGATATTAGCCCTCTGTCAGCTAAAAGGTTGGTGAAGATCCTTTCCCAATCTGTAGGCTGTCATTTTGTTCTGATGATAATGTCCTTTGCTTTAAAGAGGCTCTTTTAGTTTCATGAGGTCCCATTTATTGATTGATGATCTTAGAGCCTGTGCTGTTGGTGTTCTGTTCAGGAAGTTGTCTCCTGTATCAATGAATTCCTGGCTTTTCCCCACTTTTTCTTTTAACAGGTTTAGTGTGTCTGGTTAATGTCTTTGATTCACTTGGACTTTAGTTTTGTGCACGGTGGTAAATATGGATCTATTTGCATTTTTTCTACATGTAGACATCCAGTTAGACCAGCACTACTTGTTGAATATGCTATCTTTTTCCCATTGTATTATTTTAGGTTCTTTGTCAAAATTCAAGTATCTGTAGGTGTGTGAGTTTATTTCTGGGTCATCTGTTTGATTCCATTGATCCTCCAGACTATCTCTGCTACTCCAATGCAGTTTTTATTACCGTGGTTGTATAGTACAGCTTGAGGTCAGGGATGGAATACCTCCAGAAGATCTGTTATTGTACAGGATTGTTTTAGAAATTCTGAGTTTTTTTTCCATATGAATGTGGAATTCCACCAATGTAATCCACCACATAAACAGAAGGAAAAAAAAACCCTCATGATCATCTCCTTAGATGCTGAAAAAGCATTTGACAAAATCCAGCACCCATTCATGTTTAAAGTTTTGGAGAGATCAGGGATACAAGGCACATACCTAAACATAGTAAAGACAATATACAGCAAGCCTATAACTAACATCAAACTCAATGGAGAGAAACTTAAATCAATCCCACTGAAAGCAGGACAAGGCAAAGCTGCCCATTCTCTCTGTGTCTCTCCAACATATTATTTAAAGTCGTAGCTAGAGCAATAAGACAACTAAAGGAGATCAAGGGAATACAAATTGGAAAGGAAGAAGTCAAAGTATCACTATTTGCAGATGATATATTAGTATACATGAGTGATCCCAAAAACTCTTCCAGAGAACTCCTTCAGCTGATAAACACCTTCAGCAAAGTGGCTGGATAAAAAATTAACTAAAAACAAACAAACAAACAAACAAACAAACAAACAAACAAACAAACAAAAAACCAGAAGCCCTCCTGTACACGAACAACAAAAAGGCTGAGAAAGAAATAAGGGAAACAACACCCTTCACAATAGCCACAAATAACAGAAAGTACCTTGGTGTGACTCCAACCAAGCAAGGGAAAGGCCTCTATGAAAAAAAAATTCACATCTCTGAAGAAAGAAATTGAAGAAGATATCAGAAGATGCCAGATCTCCCATGCTCATGGATCGGTAGGATTAACATAGTGAAAATAGCTATCCTACCAAAAGCAATCTACAGATTCAATGCAATTCACATCAAAATACCAACACAATTCTTGTTTTTAATTTTAATTTTTTTAAAAATTTATTTATTTTTATCTCAATCACAGGTTAGGTACTTTGAATCCCAGGCGTAGCCCCCTCCCTCAGTCCCTCCTACCCTCCCACTCCCTCCCTCATCTCCCTCCTCCCCGCCCCTTCCAAGTCCACCAACAGGGGAGGACCTCCTTCCCTTCCATCCAACCCCAGCTTATCCTGTATCCTCAGGGCTGGCTGCAATATCCTCCTCTGGGATCTAGCCAGTCTGTCACTCCCCGGCTTGTATGGGGGAGGGTCAAAGAGTCAGCCATCAAGATCATGACTGAAACAGTCCCTGTTTCCCTGAATAGGGTCTTCAGCCCTACACCGAGTTATCATGGGCCCCATCCGTGCGGGGGTTCCAGTCCACAACCACACATGGTCCTTGATTGTAGAAACCGTCTCTTACAAGACCCCTGTGCCCTGCTCAGTTTGGTCTTTGTGGAGCTCTTGTTCTCCCCAAGTCTCAACAACCTCCCCCAGATCTATCATTACTCTTGCCCTTTGTCAGAGGCTTGATCTCGAGTCTTAATATCTGCTCTGATACATCGCTACATTGATGCGCCCCCCCCAGAGGTCCTCTTTGGCATGCTCCTGTTCTGTTGCTTGTTTTCTTGTCCACTCAATGTCCATCCCATTTGTTCATTCAAACAAAGCATTGATCATACCAATCTAGGTCCTCCTTCTTGTATATCCTCTCTAGGTGTGTAGATTTCAGCTTGAACTTCCTATCCTATAGCTCTATATAAGTGAGTATATACCATATGTTTCTTTCTGCTTTTGGGATACCTCACTCAGTATGATCGTTTCCAGGTCCCACCATTTGCCTGCGAATTTCATGATTTCCTCCTTTTTAATTGCTGAATAGTATTCCATTGTGTAAAAGTACCACAATTTCTGTATCCATTCCTCAACTGAGGGACATCTGGGTTGTTTCCA